>JBBMEG010000004.1:9831605-9862459 GCA_037832605.1 Cyclanthera cordifolia
TCTAATGGGCCAGTGGAGATACTTATACTTGGGCTTGGTTTCCAGTTTGAAAAACCAGTCATTCAGTCACATTTCACGTTCACCACAACTCACATCGTGACAACCCACACAACAAACATAAAGTTCATACTCTGTTCATGGCAGTCGTTGAAACGTGAAACAAACGCCGGAAGCACAAGTGGGAATGGGTTTTACGAGTTTTGCTCCAAAAATTATATCCGTTCATTCTTGCTACAAGTACATGGGAACCAAAGTTATATTTCAAATTGGAAAGGCGGAAGCAGAAGTATACAACCACATGGACCTCTGGAATCACTATGGTTCTTTTTCATTCAAGGCAATCAATGGATACATTATTGGTCCTAGAACTGGATTTAACTGATTTTAGCTTATACAATGGAAGTGAATCAGAAACGTTGAGAACTAGTTTCGATTTAGTCAATTGTTGTTAAATCAAGCCAGCAACACATCAATTCACAAAAGGAAGGGTCGGATTTTAGAGGAAGGGATACCTCCAGGAAACCAGTTGGGTTGGCAACATTATGAAGCTAAACATCGATATACTAAGACGAAATTGCATATGGGGCAAGCTGACAGAACTTTCGAAGAACTTGATGTTGAAGTATACCGAGTGGACCCTACACCGGGATACCACATTGTGGATTACAAGGCTGCACAATTCAACCCGAAAAGGAGAACAACTATTCTAGTCCTTATTGAGGTTCTTATAAAGATGGAGGACAAGAAGTGGTGGGTCAAATCGATGGATGGGCTAGATATTCTAGGCTATACAATGCATGGCTTAGTAGGCTGCGAACAAACAGATGAATACCACCTTGAGGACAAGGTGTGTCTTGATCCAGGCGGTATTGTAAGATTCCTAATTCTAGTGAACATTCTAGAAAGGGCAAATTGGGAAGTTCCCTAGAGTAGTTGGTTAGAGGGTGAGTGGTAAAGGATCTTTATGGGTATAAATAATGAATTGTGAGGAGTAGTGAGGTAGGTCTTATTTTGGAGGCTAAGTCATAGGACTTGGAGGAGAGGTTCCGGTGCTCTCGAATTCACCGGTTAGCGTATCTTTTCCTTTATACTTCGTATTGTTATTTCTATTATAGTTCGTGTTGTTGTGTTACCTTTTGATTATGAGTATTCTATGAAGTTTATTGAAGATCCATCATTATTTTCCTTCTATTTTCTATTTGGTAATAATCTGTGAGTTGATCGTAAGAAATTGGTATCGGATACCTTACAGTATTTGATCCCAAAACATATCCGACCCAAGTGAATAAGTCAAAGCAGATATTTCGGTTCACTAATTCAAATTTAATGCAAGATGGTCTTCTCAAAATGTCTCCATCTTGAGGGGCATGCTGTAAATACTCACCTTGTGGCATTTTTCCCACATTGAAAATACGAGGATTCTTTGACATATTTACATGATATGTGGGCTACAATAAGTAACCAATTGGTTTTGAGATGAAACCTTATACTATCTAATATGGTATCATATCTAATATTGTATTAGAGCTCTATGTGGGTTATTGGTTCTCCAAGAATTCTAAGGACTCCGCCTAAGCAGGTAAAATTTAAATGGGTATTTGATCCCAAAAGTTCATATCTGACTCAAGCGAGTAAGCCAAAGCGAGGTAGGTATTTCGGCCCTCAAATTTGGATTTAATAATCCACAATGGTCTTCCCAAAATGGTGCGCCATCTTGAGGGGCATATTAGAAATATTGACCTTGTGACATTTGTCCCACATTGGAAATGTGAGGATTCTTCAACATATTTATATGATATGTGTGGGCTACTTGTCTCACTAAATTAGTTTTGATGTCGAACTCCATACTGTCTAATATCTATCAGCTTAGCCAAGCGGGCTTTCATTTCATATTATTAGTTTGATCATTATAATAGATGCACTTTGGTATCATCATCATATCTTCTTTCTACTTTTACAGGCCATGATTGATTCTTGGAGTGCCCCGTTTATCAATGCATTTTCTAGTTCAAAGGATGTCCAGTTATATGAGGTAATGCAATTCCATAATAATTATATTTGGTTCATTGTTTGCTAACTTTCATCATTGATTCCCCGAAGTCAAACCATATGGAATGTAACATTTTCTGGTTGAATTTGAAACTAAAGGCAGCTGATCAGAACGCAGATTTTGTTCTATACATATAATATAGATAATATAACTGGCGTGGGCATTTTCATCCTATGTTATATTGGAAGTTGGAACTATTTTCCTTTTCCTGTGGCCTTGAGCTGATTATAGCCTATTTACGTTCTCATTTTCTAGGTTTCATTTATCGATAAGTGGTTACTGTGTCAAAGTCCAATAAAGAAATTGCTTCTTCGGCTGATGAGGAAATCCACCAGTGGCAATACTCAGAATGATTCGCTACAAAAACAGACTGTATACTCGTTTGGCGACCATTATTACTTCAGAAAGGAGCTAAAAATACTGAATCTTCTCACTGGGTATGAGTTATTTCATTTTTCTTGTGTCCCTTTTCATTTTTGATCGGTAAATCATTAAACTAAAAAGCGGTCCTAAAGGGACGGACTTGTTGAGGCTTGAGATTTCCAAGGGATGCTCATTTGGAGGTTTGAGATCCACGAATAAGCTTAATTGTATATTTTCTTGTTGTCCCAAGCCTAGGGGCAGACTGTAGTGGGGCGAAGCTTTGTTTCTCGGTTATAAACTTCAAAGCGTATCATTATTCCTTGCGAACTTCTCTTTTACTTAGGTATATATTCTTGCTGGACAAATTTGGTAGAATAAGATGGCAAGGCTTTGGATTGGCTAGTGAAGAGGAGGTCTCATCTCTTCTTTCATGCGCATCAATAATTTTGGAAGAAAAATGAGGTAAATGACAATGTATCTTTTCTTAAACCATATCTTTATCAGCAAGCACGAGTACACATTAACGAAACTTCACAACATAGTCATTTTAAATTTATCTTTTCTATGTTCTTCAGAAATTATTCATCCATAAAACCATTTGCATTTGGAAGTTCTATTCTCTGACGATGCAGCAACATATATTAGGCAGATGATATTGGGATTGGTATTGATCCGTAAAGATGATCTGATTTTGAAATGTGTTTGGAATTTACACCATGTGACGACATCCAAATTTCTAGGTAACAACTATTATATGTAATAAAGTCAAGCTGACTAACGTGCTGTTTTTGTTATATAATTAATATATATTCTCATTTTATTCCCTAGGTTTGTTTGTTTGTAATTCACATCTTAGTCTGTTTATGATTTTTTTGGAAAAATTTCACAAACCACTCTACAAAATAGTTTGATCAATTACATCCTTCAAGTTTGAATCTTTGAGTATTATGATGGAAGGTAAAATACATAAATGGTTCTTCCTCTTTTTCAATTTTTATTATCCGTAAGTGAAAATTAATAAAAACATAAAATATACTTTTTCACTTTGTCAAGAGTCACGGTTGAAGATGATGAGCACATTTCGAATATGATGGGTATTACCGTATAATCAGTTTCTGATAGTGAATGACTATCTTGACACATTGCAAATTCGACGTATTATTTCAATGTGGACAAATGCATTTTACCTGACGTAAATTTCTTGGAGTCTATGTTGGAAGGATTTTCTAATTATACTCGATCTACAATCGAGTAGAACCCTATGCTCAAAATTACTATAGGTTATTGTACCTGACAAGTACCTCAATTTGTGGTTAGTTTCTATTCAATTGTTTATGTATATATATATTGTTTTGTTGAGGACCTTAATTAAACTACTAAACTACAATCGATAATTCTCGAAATTAAATTTTGGCACTAAAAATCAGCAACATACAAAAGTAAAAGTAGAGATATTGAACATGAGGATTTTACATGGTAGTCCATAGACACTTGATTGAATTTAGGTGAGATAGTCTTATTAGAGATTATACAAAATGGAAAATAGTATCCAAGATACAACAAGGATTACAACCAGAGAGATTTTAACATCAGATTGCTTAAAAGAAACTACACATCAAAGATAAGGAGAAAGAATAATACAACCTAAGTTGAAGCTTTGGAAATCCCTTTGAGATTTTGCACCACCTTGCTGAATCTTGAAACGCACCATCCACTCAATTTGTCTATCAAGAAGTTCTTCAAGCAAACCCCCAAAATAACCTCAAAAACTCACCTCGCTTCACCTTTGTTCCAAGAACCAAAGGATTTGAAGGGGAAAGACGATTGGTTGAAGAGCAGCGACTGGACGGTAGAAAACGGGCCACGGGAATGCCAATGTCATTTATTTATACTAACTTATATGAGTGCATATGAGATTAATAAGATTGGTTCTACTTAATTATTAGCTTAGTTAATTTCATAACCCATCAAATAATTAAGGTGGTTACTAACTAATCTCTAATTAACTCTAATCTAAACTAATTAATTATTGACTACCTATTTATCTACCTGATGCATAAGTGTAGTTCAATTAAATCAATTATTAGGCCATTACCTACATGATCCATAAACAAAGCAAGTATTTGAAAAGCTATTTTTCTTAACTTTCAAAATTTTTGTTTGATTTTTACACAATATCAATGTCATGAAAAATGTGTTAGAATAGTATTGTAAACTTAAATTTCAAAAATTAAAAACAAAAAACCAAAATAAATGACGAAATGGAATCTTAAAAGTCAAATTTGACGAAAATCAAACGTATACCTTACCCAAAAAATTCAAAGTTTATTTCCGTGTTAAGACGTGAGAGTTTATAGTCGAACTATTTGAGGTTCCTTGTTGGACTAATTGTACTCGTTTAAGTGTTTGGTAAAAAGAAAGAAACCTTAGTTTGGTTCACCAAATCTCATGTTTTATTGGTTTGAATCCTCTTGTTTACACTCCCCTTTGTTCCTCCCAGCTTCCTCACTTGCTCACTCGTTTAAATTCCTCAAAAATCAATCCCTGTGACTTACAAAATTGCAGACAAAACAGAGATAACTACACTGGATGTACAACTGTGTACAAGGAGATTCAGATCATTAAGATAATCGCTTGTAAATTAAACCGACTAGTTCATATCAAGAAATTTACAACCCAGCTGAGACCAACTCTAGTGGAAGAATGTAATGCTAATTCAAGAAACCAATGAAAAACAAAAGACTGAAAAGAGAATAGGAGGAGCGGCATTACGAACAGCAGCCGCCACAAACGAAACTTGTCGGCTCAATGGCTCTATTAACTATAGATTGGCATCTGAACAAATATACAGTTAAAGAATGACAAATCTAAACTTCATCTCTAGGCACTAAAATAGTTTAACAAACAATACAAGAATGCTTAAAAGGATAAATCTGTTTGGGTTATTCTGCACAGAGCCACTGTCACTGAACTGCCCTGCGTTCACAAATTCACTCTCTCCAGTCTTGGTAGCTGTTGAAACATTTACTGACATCGAACCTAATATGGACAAAAACGCATCAGAAATGTACTCTTGGTTCAAACTTGAATCTTTAAACAATAACTAAATATTATTGTTGTACTAAAAATAAACTATAACTATTTGTAAGAATAGAAATTTTGTTACTAATGATCTGTGATCTTTTATGTATCAGGTTGTATGAAGTTCATATCAACACATGATTAAATTATATTTCACAGTACAAAAACCATTTAAAAAATTGTATAGTTAACCAGAGTGTGGCTGAGTACTCGAGTTGAAAAGCTTGGAACGAGAAATTTGTGTTTCGATTCTATTTCATTATGTGTCCGAAATTGATTAGCTGAGGGTTGTGAAAAGAAACTCACAGTCATAGTTAGTCCATCCGATTCGTTGATTAGCTAAATCATAAATGAAGATTTTGTCTTTCAGAACAAGGTCTGCCAAATGAGAGAGAGAGAGAGACTATAAGAGCAAAATTTAAGTGTAAAATTGATTAGAAACAAACAAAAAGTACAAAATTTCTAAACTTACCCCCTAAAATTGTAATCCCTTGACCTGGAATTTTCTGGAAACCAACACACCAAACAGTAGTACCACCCTGTATTGAAAATTTTGTCAAAACCAAATTCTAAATCAGGATAAAAGTTATAACAACAAAATATATTTTTCTACAAGTGGTTATGTTTGTTCAATTGCTCATTAACTCTGAGACGTGAAAAAATAGTTTAAGTCGGTGTCTTAAGAAAATGTCCAGCCATTTAAGTGATGGCTGAAAACTTACAACAGAGCTTTGTTGGATGAGGTAGTCTTGGGGTCTCAACACCAATGATGCACCGCCGGCAAAGTTTAAGCTTACTTGAGGAAATATATCAGAAATGCTGAGATTATGCCGAAAGATGAAAATAAAGAGTCAGATTCCTCCTTGCAGTGTACAAGAACTTCAAAACAGATATGTAAATGTTAAATTAAATCAACCTGGAGGAGGTTACATAACACTGATTTCCCCTGAGAACAACAGACTGAGTCGATTGTGAAACTATGCTCGTGATCTGTGTTTAAAAAAAATAAAGGAAAGAAATATAAACAATAATTACTCAATATACATTTTTTAAAAAAGACCATATTCCAAGATTGTCTAATTCAGCCTTCCTACAATCAAATATAAAAGTGAGAAGTGTCATTATGGCGCTTTGGTCATTAGAACAATAAGAATCATCTGAAAGTGAAACTTACAGCGACAATGAAAGAGTTGTAGGCTTCCTCAGCAAGGTATGCCAAAGTAGTGCCAGAGTCAATTATGGTCCCTTGGCTATTGGATGTTGCAAAGACAGCCGGATTGATCGGTAATACTTGACCATTAACAGAGATGCTTTGCAGATTCAAGTTATAGTGGGGCCTGAAAGTTAATGCCAACAACAATAAGTAACCATATACTTTCAGTCTTCATTCGACCCAGACTTCAAAATACGCTAGTAAGTTTACAATGCTGGCTAATTTAACATTTTAATTATAGGTTAACTAAGTTATTCAGAGAAACCTAGAGAAAGATAATGAAAATAAATCAAATATAGATAGAAAATAATAAGAAACCAAAACGTACTGTGATGGTACAAGGGGAGTGTAAACAACATTTGGCTCCACAATCTCACCAAGGACCAATATTCCCCCACCACTATCATCTCCTTTCAAGCAGTGGGAGAACACTTTTGGTGCTATTCCTTGTGTAGACAGTTGCGAAATTACAGACAAGTCCTGCTGCCCGAACCCAAAGATTCCATCGACTGCTCTGTCTGACTTAGTCAAGTCTCCAGTCTGTGATGTGCTACACCTGTTTGTTAAACAATGATCCGCCAACCAAAGGAGTTGATCACAAGTACAAAAACATATAATTTAGTAGAGCTAGTTTTAGAATGAAGCATGAACTGACCCAAACACAACTGAAACTGAAGAATTTGAAGTCATAGCACTATCAAGTACTACATCAAGATGAATCATATCCATAACATAATAGCCCACTGTTCCACTTCCATCTCCGTATTGGAAGACATAACCACATTGATTGCTCTGGCCCATACAGGCCGAATCGGAGGATTGAACGCCAAGAGCACATATTTGGTCTGCACAACTGACCAATTTAGCCGTCGATGAGCTACCAGGATCGAAGAAATTGAGCTGAATCTATAACGAAAGAAAAACAACTAGATTGAAACATTGTTGCAACAAAACAGTTATGATTTAGGTGCAATGTCACCAGTTTAAAATGCATTTAAAACTTTAGATAACACAAAATCACCTGGAGCCCACTAGTTTCTGGGCAGCCATTGCAAGAGTTGCAGCTAACCCACAAAACATCACTTCCAGTATCGATCTGCACATAGAAATCCTTTGGTGGATTACCTAGTTGCACTTTAGTGTAATAAAGCCTGAAAGAAAAACAACAAAATTTGGGCAAACCAGAATAATGAGATCAACAAAGTAATTGATGAGTTCAGAACAAAGGGACCCAATATATTGGAAGATCAATTCAGGCCAGGAGTTTAAGTTTATAAAATAAATTTGTGAAAAAAAAAGAAAAAGAAAAATAAAAAGAAAAAGAGAGAAGGTACAAAATAACAGAAAAATTGAACTCATTCAAAAGGTTTAAGTTAGAATTAAAACCCCAAATATGTTCCTAAAATCAAAACATGTGGTCAAAACAAGAAAGCTGAACAGAAATTCCAAAGGAAACATAAAAACAGAAATTGAAAGAAAAAAAAAAAGATTCGTTCCCTTTTCTTACCCAACAAGAAACGGGTCGTAGGTTCCAGCCACAGGAAAATCAACAACGCCACCGATGGACTGCAGCATTCTACCATGTCTAACCCGGTCCCGGCCGCGGAGTTGAGCCATTTCGACGCCGTGATTCGTCGGAAAAGCTCTCTCCAGTGTCAGATGAGCCGGAAATCCACACAAAACCGTCGCCGCCTGAATCATTACGACGGCGACGGCAACGGCAACGGTAACCGACACACCGGCACGAGCAATCGCAGCCATTCCTCCAGGTCCCGTTATCAAATTAGAATACACACCAAAGAAACCGATTAAATACTCAAATCAAAGAGAAAAAAGACAAATATCAGAAGACAAGGACGAAGAGAACAAGGAAGAAGTAACCGAGGTGGGGAATTTTGTTGATGTTCATTCTAGAGAGAGAGAGAGAATGAATGTCGTATAGTGTAGAGAGGGAAAGTAAAGGAGCAACAGCAGATTTTCCAGCCTATCTTTTTTATATCCCTCTTTATTTTGAGTTAAAAAATATTTCTTTAAATAAATTAATAATAAAATTGTTATTTATTATTACTATGTTTACAGTCGTTGGCCGTTCTTCCTCTCTGTTTCGTTTTTGGTAAACGTAAACCAACGACAATTTGATCTTTCCATCTTCTTAAACGCTGTCGTTTGTGGACCTTTGTTTTCATCACTTGATTGTGATGTTCCTTTAACTTTTAAAATTAAAAAAAAAATAAAAAAAAAAGAAGAAGAAAGAAATGAGTCTCTATAATAAATATGAAGTTGCAACAATAGCTTTTATGCACATTTTTAAAAGTTATAAATTTAATGAAAAACTTACATTAAATTAATTATTGGACTAATTCTAAGTTTTATTGAAATTATAAAGGTAAAGTTGAATATTAAAATCAAACTATAAAGATGTATAAGATAACGTGAGATTCCATTAATGATTAATTAGTGATATGAGGAATAGCTTCAATCACGCGTTCATATTACTTGGGGTAATTTTTGTTACCGAAGGTGTATGTTCATTTAGTTTTATTGGTTGGGGATGATTTAGGATATTTTGATAGGGTGTGATGTTTATGGCCTTAAAACTTGTTTACAGCTCCTAATGGACTCATGTATTTAACCAAGTAAAGATTCCTTATTGATGATTTTGTGACCTATGCAATATTTACCAAAATCTCTATCCAATAAATATGTGTTATATTACGAGATCTAAAACATGTAGCTTGTAGGATTGTACTCATGTGATTATCTGAGTTGTTGCAACGTCATCTCGATGCGGAGCGTCCGACGTCAGTCTCTAAGGATCTCTTTCGAGGTGAGAGGTTTAGAGTCGCCACTAATCATTTTGCGGGTGTGATTATCTACCCATAAAAATAGAAAAACGATATACAAAATCATATTTAAGGTTCGGGAGTTGGTTGAGTGTAGGGAAAGTGTTAGCACCCTTACAACATCTGTTTTCGAAAAACAGTTACCACATTTTATTTTAAAACTATCATATCATTTTGTATCTAAAATAAATAAATATTTTTTTATTTGATTTTTATTGTTGCAATAATACAAATTCACATTTATTGACTAAACATGAATTAATAAATGAGTTGTTCATGACCATTAGGAAAAATCTTGGTACTTACTTTGACTTTCAAAATAACCTCCTCACCAAGAACATTAGAAAAAATATGTTAACTTATGATACGTCATCGAATTTTTTGAGAAAATTTCATGTATGTCTTAGACTGTAATCAAAGACATAAACACTAGTAATGTAAGGACTCTAGTTTTCAAATGATAAAACTATAGACCTTACTCAGGTTTATGCATGAAAAATCAGTTACAAAACTAACATAACAGAATAATTAATGCTCATTTGTAGAAAACAGTTATACAATGGGATCCCAAAACATTTATATATTCAGTAAAACAATAATTATTAAAAATACGAGTTTTAAAACGTGCTAAGACAATTCTTAGACTCAAGTGCACCGATCTTCATAGTCAACACAACATCCTGGTCCAAGTACCTGGGGGAAATTCCAAAATAGAAAGGGTGAGTCGCATAACTCAGTAAGATTCTCCAGCTTGTAACAATATTCAAATGAGCATATCACATAATACAATATAAATTGGTAACAATAATCAAAACCATCAAGGGGTACTCTTGTTAGAGGTTGTGCCTTAAAGACCTAGTAGTTTGTATATTTAAGAACAAGCATTAAATGTTATTTTCAGTTATTAATAAAAGTTATTATTTTTCATAAATTGCACATTTAATATTCAAACGTCATTTGACCTTATTACATTAATTGGATTAATGTCGATATATCATTGGTTATTAATATGAACACTTGGACAAGCATGTAGGACTTACGAGTGAATCTAGTTCCAAGTTTATAACTTAAATTGTCTACAATATACTGACTAAAGCTAGGTTGCCTAAGTCCTGGTAACATTGTGGGGGCGGCCCGCTTTGCAAGAGATGCAAACGACCTGATCCTAGTTGCTCATGTGGAGACATGTGAGTGGGAGCGCCTATGTAATTTTTTTTTTTTTTTTTTGCATATGACTGGACAAGAAGTTTTATGACCGAGCTAGTAATTCCGTTATAGACTCATATCAACTACTTTGCTAAGGATGACCATATGACGATGCGTTCTTATGTAACAGCCCAGACTTGCAACCCCTAATTTCCAAAGTTAGTATTCATTTTTGGGTTTATCGGGAATCTCGAGACTCTTTTGAAAATTATTTTGGTTTAAATGTGCTTAATAAAGTCATATCTTGAGAAGTGTGAAGTCGAATTTTGAAAACTAGGGGTAAAATATTGTCATTTTTTTCCCTAAGAGCATTTCAGTAATTTTGCCAGCTGTTTTGTCCTTATATATAAAGGCAAAAGGGGATTAAATGATTAGGTTTTGATTGATTTTCTCGATTTCAGCACCACTAATCATTTTCTCTTTTTTTGTGAAACCTGACAACTCCCAACTACAGCTGCCGACAATCTCTAACGTCACCAATCACTGCTGTCTATTTTTTCGTGTGCCATCGAGAAACTTATTGCTCAATCATTGCAGCAGTGCCGCTATAAAATGAAGCCGCGAACCTAGCAGCATAGCGTGTTGCCTTCGAGTCCGTGCTGTTAGAACTCTCAGCTTCAGGTCTGACAGGTCTCATCATTGTCAGCGAAGCTGCCCGCTGCAGCTTTGAATTGGCCCACATTTTCGAGCCTGTAGATTTTGTCCCCCGAACCTACCGAGACATCTCCGCACGCACCATGCGTCCTTTCTTTGTAGCGCCTATCACCTGCCCCGTCTGGTTCACTCGCCGATGAGTCCCACTTCCACGCGCCGTCGCTGGTCGTCGGAAAATTTTCAGGTACTTTATTTTGGGTAATTTCCATGCTATGAGTCAAAATTCGATAGTTTTAAGGTCTAATTTTGACTCATTGACCTTGTGTTGACCAGCTTCCATTGGAGAGACGTCTAAGAGTCGCAGTTTGGGCACTCTTAAGCGCATTTAGTGGAAATTGGCCAAGGTAAGAGAAACATATCATTTGCTTGGGCTTATGCGGCTAGTTATACGCATGTTTAGGGGTGAATTGGGTGAACGTATTTGATATCTTGAAACGTAGCCTGAGAATATTACTTGTTGTGATGTTTAAATGTTATTGCCATGAATTATTGAATGATAATGCCATACTATGTTGTAATTGAAAGTGAAATCTAATTCAGTAATCCATATTATGCTTCGGGTTGGCTTAGCCCAATAGGGTTGCCCTGGCATACTAAATACGAACTCTCGGATTGTTTAGCCCTACTTGGGTTGCTCCGGCAAGGCTACTCATTAAATTCATCGTTCATCCATGCATTCATTATCATTTATCGTATTCATGCTTATATTGATCCCAAGTTAGGGATCCTTTCTGGGCTTAATGAACTCACCCATTTTCTCTGTGGGCATCCACATGTACGCACGTGCTTTATTAGGATGGTTGATCCGGAGCTGTAGAGACCATGTGCCTATCTAGTCCTTTAATCTCTTTACATTATTGGTTTATTTGTATTTCATAGATCTTCTGGAAACACACATTTTCATGCCTTCTTAACTTGCTTTTCCTAGCTTGTTGGTTCACTTCCTAAAATGGGTACCCTATTTTTTTTTTATCGATTTAAGAACTATTTGAGGTTATTAAATGACGCATTTACTCCAGTTTAACTTCGTTTTTAAAGGTCGTTTTACTCATGCATCTAGGGTGAAGGCCTAGATGAGACCCTAGTCCGGGTCAGGCCTTTACATCTTAATCCTGAGTGGGTTGCAAACTCCTACCTTATGAAAGCATCATTTGATGAGCATGGGAGAGACAAGTCAAACAACATCGAGTTAATAAGCCTCCCACATTGGGAATAGTCGTAGTGAGTAGCTGAGAACGCAACATCATAAGAAGAAATTCACGCCTTCCCTAATATTGTTGAAGATGTAGAGTTATTCCCTTAAGAACTGATTCCGGGACTTGAACAAAGCATACATATCTTTCATTGGCCCGAGAGGACACTGGTTTATAGTGTGACTATAAATAACTTGTTTATTAAAGGAATCAGTGACGCTTAAAGAGAAAGATGTAATCATAGGGGTAGAACATATTTCTTGTCTCAGCTATGAATTACTAACAAGCATATGAATGATCATATAATAGATGTCCGATTATGTCCTTGGACGTTAACTTGTCCCATAGTGCGAGAGAGTTCAGCTGAGGCATTTAGTGGAATAAGCCTGATGTTAATGAGGAAGGATTAGATCCCATGTTGTCGTAGCTTTCAATCTATAGGTCCACCGGTCCCTAAACTAGCTCATTATCGCTGATACAATATTTCATTAGAGAAATAAATTTGAACAGTTCAAATTCAAATGATTAATTATGTGAGACATAATTAATAAGAGTATTGAGTTTAATAGTTAAACTTAATTAATTAATATATTGGATATATTAAATATAATATTTATTGGATAACTATTATTAAGGAAATATTAATTTATTGGATAAATAAATTACAAAGAATTATAGGATAATTATTCAGTTCTCATTTGTACATACGTTGGACATATTGAGTTAATAATTATTAGATAATTATTATTAAATTTGAGAATTAGAAATTAATATGTTGGACACATTAATTGGTTTAATAATTAGAGAATATTAATGAATATGTTGGACATATTAATTGAATTAATAATTATTGGATAATTATTAAAGTAGAGAATTAATACATGAGATATATTAATTATACATATTCATTTAGTTAATAATATATTGGATATATTATGTTTTTGGAATTTATTGAATAAATATTAAATAAAATAAATAAAACAATATTATTGATTTTCGAAATTCATATTTAAAATTAGGAAAGAAAAAACTTTGTTTTTCAATATCTTTAATATTAGATATTCAAAAATATTATATTTTTCTATTTTAAATATTCACTCATCTACTATAAATAAGAGGCCTTAATGGTCTTCATTCTCATCCACTCAGTTCAGAGTAACCTAATTCTCAAACTGAGAAACCTTCAGGGAACTGAGTTATTTTTTTTCTCCTAAGTCATTTCTCTAAGAAGCTTTCCACCAGACACTTAGTGTGTGCAGTGTAGTAGACATAGTCCGAAAGATTGGAGGAGACGAATCAAAAAGGTCCAAGGAATTTATCGAGATCCTACTTAGCATAAAGACCTGCCAGAATTGATCAGAAACGTCAGTCAAGATTAGTTCTTTAATTATTCAACAATAGTTAATCACCTAGGAGTTTCATATATAGTTTAATAATTAATTAGATTAATTATTAAATAATTTTTTTGTATTTATCTACACGCTTCCGCCGTATTTATTGCATGCTTCTACCCCATAATTCCCAATAACACTAACCTAAATCTCCTAGTACCAAGTCATGAAATATCAACACCTTGCAAAAAGATCGATAATGTCAAAGACTAGGAAGCCTATCAGTCAATACTGTAGGTTGAAAATACCCTTCACGGAGTCTTTTAACTATGAGTAATCTTGGTAACCAATGCTTGTGTGAGAGCCTCTAGGCGAGCTGATGCAATCTAGTAGCCCTTAGGTCTCGAACACTCGCTCGAAGTGGTAGTACAAACATCCTTGCAATGGGATATAACCTACAATCTCACTCTTAAACATTGCACTTGACAACAAGCGAACCCTTGGTAGGTATGTCAATCAGATGCACCGTGTCCTTGACGCTACCACGAGTAGGAATACGCCTCCTCATCTCGCCATTGAACAAATCCTTTATCCGAGACTAATGATCAAGGTACATCTGTCCAAATCATCAACTTGTGCTCTTTAAAAAATCTCTTCCCCTTTAGGACATCATAAAAACTTGGTTTCCATTTGAAACATCAAAACAACTAGTCTTCATTGAGACAACTATAAATGGGTTAGTTCCCTTTGGAACATCCCAACCTTGATAAATCAATAAATCAATATGGCTAGTTCCCTTTGGAATATCCATGACCAACATAAATCACAAAACATGAAGCAAGATTAGGCTAGTTCACTTAAGAAGATCTCGGCCTAACAAGCATAATAATAAATATCATAATAACATAGAAACACAACAATCATCACAAGATATAAAACAAGCTCAATCAACAAGCATGCATGTTATTACACCACAGACTATAAGAAGGGGTAACAGTTCCTTACCTAGTCGAATTCATAAATGAACTTCATAGCTTCAAATCCAACGGGCTAAGGACGTAGAAATTATCAAAATGGATAAAACATCTAAAAATGGATTTTCGGGTCTTGGGGCTTGGTCAACTGGATTGACCGGGCAAAGATGAACAATTATGTTTAAAGCTAGTTAAAGAGACTTTATTTTTACTTAAACATCGTTCAATTGCATTTAAACAAGGTTATGAATGATTTAAAGTGATAATTTACAAGAAAGTCAACACTTTATAACGTTTGGTCAAAAGTTGCCAACATGGCATGGTTGGTCAAATAGTCAACAAGGAACACGTGGCTTGGTCTATTTGGTAATAAGAGTCAACACACAACGGTTTGATCAAACTTTCAAAAGTGGAAACAAAGTCTAACAATAGTGATTTTAACCAAATAAGGTTCAATTAAGAAGTTTCACAACAAACATGTTTTACAATTAATTAATCAAATCCATCCATGCGGTTTTAACACTTTAGAGGTTCTACTTTACATATGGGTTACCATTTGGTTAAACGACGGAGGTTTAAACTCTTTACAATAAAATTGTAGATGTTCATGGCCAATAACTTAGGAAAATGGTCTACAATAATTAACTCATGTTTAATACCACTCATGGAGTTTTCATAAAAAGGTTCAACAATGACAGGACAATGGTGACCTACAGATAATCTAAGTTCATTCTTGGTTTTCAATAAAAAGCAGCTAATAAAATCAACAAAACCACACCTAAACAAGGATTTCTAATCTTGCAACAAAGGGAAAAAACATCTCACCTAAAGTGGTTGAGACACCACCCTTGTTAGGAAGAGGCGGGAGATCGTGGCAGATCTCGCTGAGAGTGAAACGGTTGGACAGAGGCGAACCCACGACTTTGGACGGAAGATATCACATGACGGCGACTCTTCCTTCGCTGTTTGTGCAATGACAATACAGCGGGCTTCGTGCACGACAGCTAACGAGAAAGCAAGCAGCGACCTCCAATGGTGTCGACGTCGATCAAAAATCTGACCAAGAATTGTGCAGCTCAAAAGCCAATAAAACGCGAGAGGAGTAAAAATGATGTTTAGGTCAAAAGGGAAGTGATTTGACAAGTGAAACTTGGGTGTTTGGCTAGAGTGCATATAAAATATAAGTTTAAACAACTAAGGTGCTTGGAGAGTGGTTTAATCCTAACTTGGCTACTTGGTTTTAAATAGGTCATTATTCATGTATGGAAAAAAAACCTAAAAAATTTCCAAGTATAGCAAAATTTTGAAAATATTTTAAATACTTATTTAAAATTTATTTTATGAACTTATTCAATTTTCTAAACCTTCAACGGTAATAATAATAATAATTATTATTATTATTATTTTTGAGTACAAGTTGGGGATAACAAATCCTACAGAGAGGGCACCTACTCGATTTCACGGATCGAATCCGTGACGCTGGTGTTAAACTAGAATAACACCAAACAATGAAACCACTGCGCCACTAATCCATTCGGTTCAACGATAATAATTATTGAGCTTAGGGAAAGTCAAATTAAATAATTAACGTTTGAATTTTCTTAATGATTCATTTAATTAATAGATTAAAGGATATAAAGTATTTTAAACTTTTAAGCCATGAAATTCTCATTTCATTTATTATGAATTTTTGGGTTATTACAATTAATCTCCTAGAAATATATTTGTTTTTGAAAAACAATAATTTTAGAGAGTTTCGTGTATTTTTGGATTGTCAAATCAAATAAAAAAAAGAGAACACTACTTTAACTTTAAAATAGAATTTCATTAAATGTTTTGTTCAAGTTTAATTAAAATAGAAATAAAAAATAACTTTGAATTTAGAGTTTAAAACGAAGAATTCTTATTTCTGAAATGATTATTTAAAAACAGAAAACTGAGAAAAATTGGAGGTCCTTATATCAACAATCAATTTTGAAAACAATAACTTCAGAAAATTGGAGAGTTCTTATTTTAAAAATAGTAAGTTAAGAAAAATTAGAGGGTTCTTATTTCAGAAATCCAATTTATAAATAATAAATTGGGGAAAATTGGAAGTTCTTATTTAAGAAATCTAATTTACAAACAAAAAATGGAGAAAAATGGGAATGTTCTTGTTTCAGAAATCCAATTTTGAAAACGATAAATTAAGAAAAATTAGAGAGCTCTTATTTTAGAAATCTAATTTATAAATAATAGTAAATTGAGAAAATTGGATTGTTTTTATTTGAGAAATTCAATTTTGAAATAACAGTAAATTGAGAAAACTGGAGAGGTCTTATTTTAGAAATTCAATTTTTTTGAAAAAAAAATCGTTAATGAAGTCGAATAAAAGTGGAGTAATTTGATTCCAAAGTCAATTTTCAGTGATGTTATGTACCGATACTTAAAACCCCAGCCTAGACAAAACTATCAAACATAACCATATTTGACCAAATTTTTAAGATTCATTAATTGCTTAGTTAAAAGCTTCACAAATGGAAATAAAAATTTCAAAAAATAAAAATAAAATAAAACATTATTTAAAAAAAATAAAAGTTCTTTTAAAAAAAAGCAATGAAGAAATCTTTGTCAATTAAAAATCATAATGAAGTGTTTAATTAAACTAAAGTTTATGTTTACCGATTAATCAATTGAAATGAAACAAAAATTATGAATCAATCATAAATTAAATGTCATGTTAGGAATCGAAATTCAAATTGAGAACATATTATGATTTAATTCGATATACATACAATTATGACAAAATTGACAATATTAAACTAACATGTGTTATGGTTAAAGAGAAATTTAAGCAATATGCTAACATGCAATTTACAATGAAATAAATAATGAGTCTATTTGTCAATTAAATGGTATCAAGGTCAAGTTATAATTTAAACAACATGCTAATTGCACATCAAAGATAAACAAAATTAATCAATTGCAACTCAAAATCATTCATGAATTAATCACAATTTAACTACCGAAAGGGTTGGTGGCACAGTGGTTTCATTGTTTGGTGTTAATTCAGTTCAACACAACGTCACGAGTTATTGCTTTCAACTTTCTTCCCATTCGCACAAGATTTCAACATTTAAGATAAATGCAAGACACGTGTAAATTAGAAATACATATTTGTATTAATTTGAATATGTGCAGGTGGAGTATAATCTCTAATATGTTCATCTGGTTCTTTCACTCTCATATAATCTCCAATATGTTCATCTCGTTCTTTGACTCTCATATACAAATATCTCAAAAGGGCTTCACAACTTATTCTCGAATGTAGAATTGTCTCAAAGTCTCTCTAGCTTGTTCTCGAGGTTGGATTGTCTTGATGGCTTCACAGGTTGTTCTCAATGATGATTTGTCCCAATGAGTTTGCAACTTGTTCTTGAGGTTGATTCATCTTGAGAGCTTTGCAACTTATTTTCAATGTTGATTTGTCTTAAGGGCTTTTAGCTTGTTCTTGAGATTGATTTGTTTCAAAGACTTTACAACTTGTTCTCGAGGTTGATTTGTCTCAAGAGCTTTTCACTTTGTATTTAAGAACAAAATGTTAGACATTTATTATTATTTTCAGTTATTAATAAAAGTTATTATTTTTCATAAATTGCGCATTATATTTAATATTCAAACGTCATTCAACCATATCACATTAATTGGATTAATGTAGATATACTCTTGGTTATTTAGATGAACACTTGGACAAGTATGTGAGACATACAAGTGAATATAGTTTCAAGTTTATAACCTAAATCATCTACGGTATATGGGCTAAGACTAAGGTGTCTAGATCCTGGTAACACTATTGGTACGACCCGCTTTGTAAGAGTTCCAAATGACCTGATCCTGATTGTTCATGTGGACACATGTCAATGGGAGCGTCTATGCAAAAATGAGTTTTTGCCTAAGACGAAACCAAAAATTTTATAATCGAGCTATTAATTTGGTTATAGACTCGCATCAACTACTTCGCTAAGGATGATCATATGTCGATGTGATCTTAATCCTGAGTGGGTTGCAACCTCTTGCTTTATGAAAGCGTCCTTTGATGTGCACGGGTAGATTAGTCAAACAACACTAGATCAATGAGCTTCTTATGTTGAGGATTGTCGTAAAAGTAGCTGGGAACAAGTGTGAAGGATCATATCACAGATGACCGATTATATCCGTGATCACTAACTTGTCTTATAGAGCGAAAGAGTTCAAATAGACCTTTAATGGAATAGTTTGATGGATTAGATCCTAGGTCGTTGTAGCTTTCAACTATATGTCCACTAGTTCCATGGCTAGTTCATAACTTCTGGTACACTAATTCAATAGAGAGTGAATTTGAGAAGTTCCAATTCAAGGATTAATTATGTGAGACATAACTAATGAGAGGGTTAATTTTAACGGTGAAACTTAATTAATTATTATATTTGATATATTAATTTAATGTTTATTGGATAAATATTATTGAGAAAATATTAATTTATCGGATAAATTAATTATAAATAATTATGAGATAATTATTGAGTTCTAAGTAATAAATATGCTAGACATATTGAGTTAATAATTATTGGATAATTATTATTAAGTTTGAGATTTATAAATTAATATGTTGGACATATTAGTTGATTTAATAATTATCGGATAGTTATTAAATAGAGAATATTAATATTAATGTTGAACATATTAATTGAATTAATAATTATTCGATAACTAATTAAAGTAGAGAATTAATATATTGGATATATTAATTGTAGGGATTTATTTATTTAATAATATATTGGATATATTATAGTTTTGAAATTTATTGAATAAATATCAAATAAAATAAATAAAAAATATATGAGATATATTGTAACATTTGAAAATCCTCCCTCATAAAGAAGATGAAAATTTCGGCCACTTCTATGGGAGGGAAGGGATTTTCGAATTCCTTGTTTAAAAATGGAGAGGAAAAATCTTTGATTTTTCTCAATATCTTTTAGTATTAGATATTCAAAGATATTAGATTTTTTTAATTTAAAGATTCATTCTTCTACTATAAATAAGAGGCCTTCATTCTCATCCCACATAGTTGAGAGTAACTTTATTCTCAAATTGAGAAACCCTTTGAGAACTGAGTCAACTTTTCTCTCCTCATCCCATTGAGTGGAACATGTAGCAACAATGCTGCAACAAAAGGCAAAAGGAGTTGAAATAACAACATTTGTGTCTCAACCACCACCATTTCCTTAGAGATTAAAGAAGTTAGAAGAAACACACTTTGAAAAGTTCATGGATATTTTAAGGGATTCATATTAATCTTTCCTTAGTTGATGAACCAAAGTAGATGCTAAATTACACGAAATTTTTGAAGGAAGCATTGACAAAAAAGAGTAGGTT
Organism: Cyclanthera cordifolia; assembly: GCA_037832605.1. Taxonomy (NCBI): domain Eukaryota; kingdom Viridiplantae; phylum Streptophyta; class Magnoliopsida; order Cucurbitales; family Cucurbitaceae; genus Cyclanthera; species Cyclanthera cordifolia. Next base: position 9,851,911 of record JBBMEG010000004.1, read on the forward strand.
TGAAGAGTTTAAATTAGTTTCTTTAAATGAAAAGTGTAGTGCAATAATTAAAAACAAGATTTCAGATAAAAAATGTGACCGAAGAGCATTTACTATACCGGTTTCAATTGGAGGTCAGCATTTGGGATGCACTTTATGTGATATCGAAGCAAGTATTAACCTGATGCCACTGTCAATTTATAGAAGATTTGGCTTGGGAAAAGCTAGACCAACTAATGTGACTTTGCAATTAGCGTATCGTTCTTTCACACAACTTGAAGAGAAGCTGGAGGATGTGTAAGTTCAAGTGGATAAATTCATCTTTTTAACTGACTTCATCATTTTGGATTATAAAGCTGACAGAGACATTCCAATCATTTTAGGAAGACAATTTTTTGAAAATGTGTAGGACTGTAGTTGATGTTTATGAAGGAACGATTACTTTACGAATGAATGACCGAAAAAATTCAATTCAATATTTTCAATTCTATGAAATCTCCAGCTGATATTGAAGAATATGCATCCACAAATGTGATTGATGAATTAGTCGAGGAAGTATTGAAAACTGAATTGTGACAACATCATGATTTGGAAATTTCTACCGTAGAGGACTTGGAGGAAGTGAGTAAAATTGGAAATAAATTGGAAATCTGTGGAGTCCAAGAAAGTGTAATGAAGATTGAGATAATGAATCTCAATGACATATCATCACCGCCAATGAAGCCTTCAATAGAATAACCACCCAAATTGGAGTTAAGACCGTTGTTTATACATTTAAAGTATGTTTATCTAGAGGACAATGAGGCACTTCCAATTATAATCTCTGCTACATTAGTTGAAAAGAATGAAATAGAGTTGATTGAAATGCTAAAGCATTACAAAAAGGCCATTGGATGGACGTACTCTAGCTGACATCCAAGGTATTAGCCAACCTTTTGTATGCCAAAGATTAATTTAGAAGATGAAGATTTTAAGTCATTTGAACATCAAAGAAGGCTTAACGCAACTGTGAAGAAAGTGGTAAAGAAAGAAGTGATATCTGATAGCAAATGAATGAGTCCGATAAAAAATGTACCAATTCCAACTGGTACTGTAACTGGATGGAGAGTATGTATGGATTACAGAAAGCTAACTAAAGCTAATAAAAATGACAATTTTCCATTGCCATGCATTGACCAAATTTAGGATTGGTTAGAAGGTCAAGAGTATTACTATTTTTGTGATGGTTATTCTTGTTATAATAAAATCACCATTGATCCAAAATATCAACAGAAGACTACCTTTACATGTCTGTATGGAATTTTTGCGTTTAGGAGAATGTCATTTGGGCTCTGTAATGTCCTAACAACCTTTCAAAGGTGCACCATCACAATATTTTCAGGCATGGTTGAGCAAATTGTAGAAGTTTTCATCGATTATTTTAGGGTTATAAAAGAGTTTTTTGAGTCATGTTTGAACAATTTAGAGAGAGTGCTTAAGTGTTGTGAGGAGACTAATCTTATCCTTAATTGGGAGAAATTCCATTTTAAGGTAAAAAAAGAAATAGTCTTAGGTCACAAAATTTCTAAATAATAAATACAAGTAGATCAAGCAAAGATAGAAGTGATTGAGAAATTGAATTATCTAGAAAGTGTTAAGGATGTTAGAAGCTTTTTAGGACACGCCATATTTTATAGAAGGTAAATTAAAGATTTTTCAAAAATTTCTAAGCCTTTATGTCTTTTGTTGGAGAAAAATCGTGTCTTTTGGTTCAATGAAAATTGCATCTATGCGTTTAATTTCTTGAAAAATGCTTTAATTTATGCATCAATTATAACAATTATCGATTGGAACAAACCATTTGAGTTTATGTGCGACGCTAGTGATTTCGCTGTTGGAGCAATTTTGGGTCAGAAAAGGGAAAAGTTAATTCATCCTATTTTTGCTAGTAAAGCTTTGAATGAAGCACAAAAGAATTATATGACTACTAAAAAGAAGCTCTTAGCTATTGTTTTTGCACTGATAAATTTAGATCTTATCTTTAGGGTATGAGGTGATAGTTTATATAGATTAGGCAACTATTAAGTACTTAATGACAAAAAAATGATGCAAAACCTCGATTGATAAGGTGAGTGCTTCTTTTACAAGAGTTTGATTTGGAAATCTTGGACAAGAAAGGTAGTAAAAATCATGTTGCATATTATTTATCTAGAATTGAAAAATCGCATGTTTTGCACGAGCAATTGGATATTTGAACAATTGTTTGCTATCACGAGTGTTCACCAATCTGAAACGCCGTGGTTTGTTGTCTTTCTGAATTATTTAGCGAATGATATATGCCAATAGGAATAAGTAGCCATCAAAAGAAAAAGTTCTTATACGAGGTAAGAAGTTATTTTTGGGATGAACCGTACTTATATAAACAATGTGCTGATTATATTATAAGAAGATGTGTTTCAGAAAGTGAAAGCAACGAGATCTTGAAAGAATGCCATGCGTTAGCATATGGTCGACATTTTCGAGGGGCCAGAACTACAACGAAAGTATTCCAATCAAGTTATTTTTGGCCTAACATTTTTAAGGATGCTCATTATTTCGTTAAAATATGTGATCAATGTCAAAGAAAAGGTAATATTGGAAGAAAAGATGAAATGTCTTTGAATTTTATTTTAGAAGTTTAATTATTTGATGTTTGAGGAATAGACTTTATGAGACCATTTCCATCCTAAAATGGGAATGCTTATATTTTGGTTGCTGTTGATTATGTTTCAAAGTGGGTAGAGGCAATTGCTTGCCCAACAAATGATGCTAAAATTGTGAGTAGCATATATTCACGAGATTTAGATCTCCTAGAGTTGTTATAAGCGATAAATGGACCCATTTCGAAGCTTTAGCATTGGTGTTACAAAAGTATAACATTACCCATAAAATTGCTACAACATATCACCCCAAACTAATGACCAAGCTAAAATTTTAAATAGGGAGACAAAGACGATTTTAGAAAAAATGGTAAATCCAAATAGAAAAGATTGGTTAACTAAGTTAGATGACACTCTTTGGGCTAATAGAACATCATATTAAACACCTTAGGGATGTCACCATACCAAATAGTCTTTGGTAAAGCATGCCACTTAGATCACCGATCTCTAGGATTCTTAAGACATGAGAAGAGACTTTACCATTTGTGGAATTTGCATACAATAGAGCTATTCATAGCACCACTTATTGTTCAAATTTTGAGATTGTGTATGACTTTAATCCTTTAACTACACTAGATTTATCACTTTTGATGCCCGAAAAATGGTCAGCGGATATCAACGGTATGATTTGTAGTACCAAGAGCGAAAGTCTGCAAAAAAAGAACTAATGTTAGGCACACTGGTGTGGTGTGAGCCATAAGGCCTTCGATGCCTAAGTCAGTAGAGCTTTAGGAGAGTATTTTAGAGCTTAGAACAACTTACAAAGATTGTCAGCGTAGTTCCATTTAGCTTGAAATGGAGAAGGCTCTGACTTCTTCTAGCAGTCGATCTTGTAATCGCTGTATCTCACTTAATGGTGGGTTAGTGGTCGGTTGTTAGAAACGTCCGCAATTAAGCTAGGAATGAATACCATTGTAACTCATGACTGTTACCCTTTGAGGTGTAAGAGTCTTGACTTGGAAGTTACTTGGACTCGGTCAACCTTTGCAGGTCCTCACTTCCACGACCGACCTCTTAGCGGTGTGACATTCTCTGTGTAACCCAGGACGCTTCACCGAACAAGTGTACCATCCCCAAGTGTTTCTTAGATTTGGTAGACTCGTCCACACGAGAGTCCTAACTTCCTTAGCTAACCCACTCGGATTAGCCTACTCGACTAATGTCATAGGAGGTCGGCTTTGGTCTCAGTCAACCCTTATGAGTCCTCATCTCCATACCTCGTCCCTAAAGCGGGGGTGGTCTAGGTTTTCTTGGCTTAACGCCTGGCCGTTATTAGCGGTTTCAATCGTTACTTTGGACTCGGTCGACTTCTGGGGGGAGAGTCCTAACCTCCACGACCCTTCCTTGGGGATCTAGGCCTACTTATTGAACCCTTCGCCCACTGCTATCTTACGACACAATGGTCCTAGAGAGATTACTTGGACTTGGTCGACTTGTCCACGTGAGAGTCCTAACCCCCACGAGAAATCAACTCGGGTTGGCTCGCTCGACCGATCTCCTTGGAGGTCAGTTTTGGTCTTGATTGATCTTTATAGGTGCTCACCTCCATGGCTCGCCCCTAAAAAAGGCTCCTAGCTCTCTCGACGTAACTCCTACAACTACAAAAGAGGGAAAATGTGACGGTTAATCCAGGTTTTTTTAAAAAATACAGATATTTGGTGTCGGTCACCTTTGGTGTCGTTCATTTGGTGTCGGTCAGACCGACACCAAATATCCGTGTTTTTAAAAATAACGATACCGTTTCCCTTCTAAAAAATCGGTTCAAATTACTTTTGGTGTCGGTCAGAAAGGGAAAGAATAAAGAACATGTCGATGAAGCCACGGTTGAAGCCTCCAATCGAATTGTAAGGATGTTTAATTGATAGTTCAGTTAACATTTCAAATCTCTGATGGATTAATTTTAATTAATTGAAAATATTTTCATTTCAGAATAAGTTGGGAAATGCACATCGAGGTGCAGATATTTTGACCGAAGCCTTAAGAACACCCTAACACCGAGGACGTGTTAGCCAAGTTGGTTGCTCTCCTTGTATGGAAAGTAATCACGATCAATCACCCTCGATTCTAGAAGAACCAATAAGGCAAGCAGATGAGATCCTTCAAACGCCTCAAGTCATTAGAGATTAACCCTGCATTGTCCATCCCGTAGTCGAAGAATTTGGAAAAGTAAGTTGCATATTATTAATTTAATTTCATTTCCTATATGTTTTTTAATTTCATTACTCTAACTATGTGTTTCTTTGAAGGGTGTGGCATGTCAACTTGCCATTGAAAATATTGACAACATTGTTTCCATTGGCACAATGTATGAATCAAGAGGGGCACCTGCTAAGATTCATGGTCTTTCACTAGGAAAGTACAACGCACGCATCCTAGTGATTTAAAAATTAGAAATAACGAGGATTTGGACCTTCCAATTCGTGTAAACGACGAGCTTCAATACCTTGGACAAACCGTCAACAATTTTGTGTCATGGCCACATGCATGGATTATTAAGACAACCAACGTATCATAAGAGGTATTTAATTTTACATTTCCTCTTTATATTATGTACCACACTATTAGTTTACTAATAATAGATTAAATTTATTGTCATAGCCGCCAATTCCAAACAAAAAAGGTAAGAAAGTTGTGTCAAATACGCAATCTCATCAATCAGGCATGACGCTTCCAACCACAATCAAGTTGGTTTATCGCTATGCGAAACATAGTATGAGTGATAGTGACATGCTGCCAATTGATCTTACCGAGAATATGTTTGGATTTCACTACAACTACTTCCTTGCCAGAGAAGACATTTTGTAGTATTGTGAGATGGAAGAGATCGGCAACACTCCCATTCTTTATTACATTGCGTAAGTACTATATTCTTTTCAATTATTATAACAACTTTGTTACATTGGTTTATTACTAACGTTTCCTAAATCTATTTCAGCTACATTTGTGCTACCTACGATCAATAGATTCTTGATAACTACTATACTAGTAGATAGGGGTAGTTTTGCATCGATTATTGGAAAACAAAATCAAGAAGGGCAAATCAAGAATTTGGCTGATCGTTTTGACATGATTACGGATGCCCGTCAACATGTCTTCTTTCCTTTTAATGCCGGGTATGCATTTTTAAAATTTAAACTTTGCATGTAAACTATGAACATGGTACTGTTTAGTGTAGTCCTAATTTCTCGTTATGTCATTTTAGACATCATTGGGTTTTAATAGTCCTAATTGATGAAGATGAGACCGTTTATATTATGAACTCACTCGGTCAGAAGGCGCCCGATGAGAGTTTAGCTCATATCGTGAATACGTAAGTTTTTTTTTGTTTTTGATAGTTTTTTTGTTTCAATTGGCTTATTATCCCAATGTTTTTACTTTTGTTCTATAGTTCTTATCGAATGTGGGAATCAAAGAATGAGTTCAGAGCCACAAAACTAATATGGAAATCAGTGAAGGTATCTAAATAAATCATAGCTAGATTTCTTCGATTCTTGGTCATGTGGAATTATTATTAACATGGCCTAAAATTTTTGTCACCAGTGTCCTCATCAATTGAGATCCATAGTGTGTGGATATTATGTCCAACTTTTCATGCGAAAGATGATATCCAACACACGCACCCCCATAAATAAACTGGTAAGTTTTTGTTTTACTTCATTAACAATTTTAGTTTATAAATTATGCGCCACTTTTTGTTTACTAATTTCGAAATATTGTTTTATGTTTTAGTTTAACTTCACGAAACCATACAACTAAGAAGATATGGATGAAGTACGAATCGAATGGGCAGACTTCATAGGTAGATTTTTATTACCGAATAACAATTAGTTATAGTGTAGCATTTTGAATATTAATTATATATAGCTTTATACTCAAGTTATATAGCCATTGTACTAAAGTTATAACATTTTGAATATTGGATATTGTGTATTAATTGTTTAATAAAGTAGTCTCTCTCTCTATATATATATCTATTCTGCGCATCTTTCTGGCGAGACAAAGTCTCTTATATTGTGGATTTTGATTAGTAGTCTCTATATATATCATTTCTGTAATTTATAGGATTAACATAAATTTTTTGGTAATCTTAAAGTTACGCCGTTATGCTGCCTAAATTTCAATTAATTTAACTAAAGTTTGAAGTTATATCATGTTTGTAAAGATGAGTTTAGAGGTGAATTTTGGTGGTTTGACATTTTCAAGGCATTGTTTCTTATTTGCCTTGAAATAGACAAATCATCACTTAGATTTTTTTTTTATACAAGTTTTGATACTTTTAATGTCGGTCACAAATGGTGACCAATTATAATAAAGTCAAGTTTAAATGAAAATGGTGACCCACATGCATATACGTGGTGACCCATAAAAATTTGTTTTTTGAAAAATTAAAAAAGTATTTAATGTCAGGCACATTTATTGACGGGCACATTTGGTGACGGGAAAAAACCGTCACCAAATGTCTTTGGTGTCACGCAATATGACTGACACCAAAGACTTTTAGTGTTGCTCCAAACCAACACCAATGAGCGACCTAGAGACATTTGGTGTCGGTCCTGACCGACACGAAAAGTCTTTGGTGTCGATCATCTTGCGTGACATCAAAGACTTTTGGTATCGGTTTTTGCCCAACACTAAATGTCTTTAATGACATACGTATTGATGATAGTCGTTTGACCGACACTAAATATATTTGATGTCGGCATTTGACCGACACTAAAACTCCAGTTTCTACTAGTGTCTGGACCGTTATAAGCGGATCTAGTCGTTACTTGGACTCGGTCAACTCTTAAGAGAGAGTCCTAACCTCCATGGTCGACCCTCGAGGGGTCAAACGTACTCTGGCCGGCCCTAGAAGGACCAAATTAGCCTTAGCCGACCCGTAGGGGGTTAAGGCTGCCATGACCGACCCGCACGGGTCTCGACCTCCTTTGGCTTACCCCGAGGTGTCAAGGCTCTTTTGGCCGACCTCGAAGGGTCCTAGCCTTCCTTGGCCGACCACCTAGGGGCCGAAATGACCTCGACCGACCCCGAGGTCTCAAGGCTACCATGTCCGACTCCCGAGGGTCAAGGCTTCTCTAGTCGACCTTCTGGGAGTCAAGGTCTTGTTTGGCCGACCCTCGGTGGAAGGAGGGGGGGTGAAAAGGGCTTGGCCGTCTCTCGAGGGTCAATGCCTCCCTCTAGGGGTTAAGTCCTTGTTTGGCCAACCCATGGGGGTCGGAAATGGCTTGACCGACCCTTGAGGGTCAAGGCCTCCCTAACCGACCCTCTAGGGGTTAAAGCCTCTTTTAGCTGACCCCCAAGGGGTCAATGCCTCCCTTGGCCGACCCTCAGAGGGTTTTTGGCCTTATCCGGGTGTTCTAAGATATTTTAGCCTATAACAATCATCATTACCACAAAATATGTTTACTAGTGATGCAACATCTTCTAAGGCCGAATACATGAAAGAATTGCACACAGAAATCAAAGAAAGGATTGAAAAGAAAAATCAAAAGCTAATCACACTACTAGAAAACACCTTTTTCCCGACGAGAGAATCGCCGAAGGCTGATTTTCCGTCGGTAAAATTAGCAATTTGCGATGGTAAATGTCACCATCGGAAAAGACTCATGAATTGCCGACGGCAAAAAAACCCGTCGGCAAAAGGTATGTGGTAAGTCTCGGTATAAAACTAACGACGGTGTTGGAAAAAATATACCTTATAAAGTATTACGCCATTTTCCATTAATACCGAAATTGCAGCGGTTATTTGCTTTAAAATACTACGCTTCTGACATGAGATGACATAGAGAGAAGCGTGTTGTGGAAGAAGGTGTATTAAGACATCCTGCAGATGGTGATGGGTGGAAACATTTTGATAAAGAATACCCCGAGTTCGCTTCAGATCCAAGAAATATTCGCTTAGGACTTTCTTCAGATGGATTTAACCCATTTGGAAATATGAGTACGACGTACAGCATGTGGCCAGTCATGTTAGTGCCATATAACTTACCACCTTGGAAGTGTATGAAAGAAACAAATTTTATCATGTCATTATTAATTCCAGGTCCAAAATCTCTCGGCAAGAAAATTGACGTTTACTTGCAACCATTAATTGAAGAGTTACAACAATTGTGGCATACTGGTGTTGAGACACACGACTCATTTACTGGTGACTACTTTAAAATGCATGCTACCTTATTGTGGACAATTAATGACTTTCCTGCGTATAGTGATTTGTTTGGTTGGTGTACGAAAGGGTATCAAGCGTGTCCTGTTTGTAAAGAAGAGACGTCGTCGATAAAAATCCGAAATAAAATTTCATACATGGGTCATCGTAGGTATCTTCCACGCAATCACAGTTGGCGTCGAAGCAAGTTATTTGATGGTAAGACAGAATTACAACGAAGCCCTAGAGTTGTTAATGGCAATGATGTATTGCATGAACTAAATATGTTTAATTTTCCCGTGTTCAGTAAACATCCAACAAAGAAAGATAGAAAAAGAAAACAACCAGAAATCAATTGGAGAAAAAAAAGCATTTTTTTCGAACTTATTGGTCCAAACTTTTGTTGAGACATAAGTTGGACGTTATGCACATTGGAAAAAACATTTGTGAGAACTTGATTGGAACATTGTTGAACATAGAAGGAAAAACTAAGGATACGACCAATGCTCGTTTGGACCTTCAAGATTTAAACATAAGAAAAGATCTTCATCTATAAGAAGCTGGCGGTCGGTGTGTAAAGCCGCATGCTGCATATACATTGAATAATAAGGAAAGGATCGATTTTTGTAATTTTTTAAAATCCGTGAAATTTCCTGATGGATTTGTATCTAACATATCAAGATGTGTGAACGTAAATGACGGTAAACATTTTGGTTTAAAAACTCATGATTATCATATATTGCTTCAGCGGCTACTTCCTGTTGGGGTTCGAGGGTATTTACACAAAGTTATAGCTACTACTATTGTTGAGTTTTGTGGATTCTTTCGAGACCTTTGTGCAAAAACTATATGTATCAGTGATCTAGAACGTTTGCAATCAGACATTATCATCATTCTTTGTAAGTTGGAAAAGATATTTCCACCTTTTTTTGATGTCATGGTACATCTCGCCATTCACTTGCCATATGAAACTCGAGTGGTCGGTCCTGTTAATTATAGTTGGATGTATCCGTTTGAAAGAAATTTGAAAATATTAAAGGATTATGTTAAAAATAAGGCGCGTCCCGAGGGTTCAATAGTTGAAGAATACGTCATGAATGAATCATTAACTGCTTGTTCGTTGTATCTAAGTGGTATTGAAACAAGGTTTAATAGAGAAGAACGTAATGATGATAATGAATCTATTTGTGAGGTTTATGGTGATTTTGAATTATTCACACAAAAAGGAAGACCAATTGGTGCCTTTACTCCAAAGAACTTGAGTATAACAGAGAGACGTGTGTTGCATTGGTATGCCTTGAACAATTGCGAAGAAATAAGACATTATCTAGGGAACATTTGAGTATCATTCGCCCAAGAGCACAAAGTGGAGAAGATTTATATAAGAAACATCAATTATTATTTTTCGATTGGTTTAAACAAAAAGTACTTGAAATGCGTGAGACTAGGGATAAAAATTATGAAGATTTGTACGCAGTGGCAATGGGACCCGCATCGATTGCGCGATCTTAAAGCGGATGCATTGTTAATAAGGTTCGATATCACTCAATAACACGCTATAATCGTAGAACTACTCAAAATAGTGGGATCATGGTTCCAGGTGAAGTCAGCACTCAAGAAGATCCATTGAATTATTATGGTGTACTGAATGAATTGTTGGATTTAGAATCTTTGAATCGTAGACGAGTTCTAATGTTTAGTTGCAGTTGGTTTAATACAGACAATAAAAAAGGCAGGTCTCACTTTG
>JBBMEG010000004.1:9898373-9925549 GCA_037832605.1 Cyclanthera cordifolia
TTGAGATCCTGATCCCACCACCAAGGTTCTTCGCCGAGTCCTCTTAAGTGAGGAGGAAGCCCGAAGGTGAAGGGATTCAGTCTCATAGTCAGACGAAGGGTCCATGACAGTTAAAGTAAGAGGTAATCTGCAAATTAACTAAGTTAGGGAAAAAGCGAGTCTCTAAGAAAGCCTAAATACCCTACGAAATTCAAAAAGCGGTGAAAAATGCAAGACTTTTTGTAAAAGTGCCTAAGTAACCTAAAGGTTTCAAAAAGTGTTGAAAAAGGCGAGACTTTTTATTAAAGTACCTAAGTAACCTAAAAATCTCCAAAGTAAGTTAAACGGGCAAGACTTTATAAAAAGTGCCTAAGTAGCCTACAAATTCGGAAAAAGTACTTTAAGGGTTGAGTCTTTGAAAAAAGAGCCTAAATAATCCAAAAATTCGGACATACACACATAACGGGCAAAAATCGAAAAAGTGCCTAAGTAAAGGTGAAATTTTCGAAAACATGTCTAACTGTTAGTGTAAAGTCGGAAAAATGACAGTACGTACCGAAAAAAGTAAGGCGCGACGGATGCTTTCCCAAAAATCCAAAACGCAAAACAAGTCTCCCCCACGCTTTGAAAAAATCGAAAATACTAGCCCAATGAGAGGCAGTTTTCGGCCAAAGTAGGGTGAAAAGGAGGGTGTAGTTTTGGCAGGAAGTTTTTATGAAAAAGTTAGGTTATGGGAAATCTCAAAAGGATTAGTATTTTCCTAAAAAAGAGAAGTGATTTTTCATTAAATAAGAATATTATCTTGGAAAAGATATTCTTAGAAATAAGAATATGGTCATTTTAAATTATTCTTGGAATGAATATTTCCTTAACCTTAAAACTTTATTTGTTTGAATATTATTTAGGAAAAGATGTTTTTGAAAAAGAATATGACCTAAGTAATTTTCAAGGAAATATTTCAGTAAAAATGTAACTCTGTAGCATCTGAAACTTCGAAAAAGAGGCAAGTACCTAAACTACTCTTCACAATCCGACAAGCTCGGAAATGAAGAGTGAGGGTAATGTTATAACCTAAAAATATCCCGAAAGACTCGGAAGAGGTTGGGACCCGCACGAAGGACAAAGAAGCCAAACGCCGACCCCTAGGGTCGGCCAAATGGAGGCCTCGACCCCCAGGGGGTCGGCCAAGCCCATTGCCGACCCCACAGGGTTGGACAAAGTCCTCGGCGACCCCCCAGGGGTCGGCCACACCAGCACCGACCCCTCGGGGTAGGCCAACTCCATTACCGACCCCCCGGGGGGCCGGCCACGCCAATGCCGACCCCTTGAGGGTCGGCCAAAGTCCTCTCTGACCCCCCAGGGATTGGCCTTGCCACTTTCGACCCCTCGGGGGTCGGCCAAATAGAGGCCATAACCCCCTGGGGTCGGCCGAGTCCATACCGTCTCTCCGAGTGTGTTAGCCGTGGAGCTTAGGACTCTCAAATGGACGAGTCGACCGAGTCCAAGTAACGTTTGGAGGCATCGCACCCCGTGAGTCACCCATTACAACGAGTAGACAAACCCGAGTGGGTTAGTCGTGGAGGTCAGGACTTTTCCTAGGAGTCGACCGAGTCCAAGTAACGCAGGAGGACGTTGCACCCCGTGGCGTCCCCGGTTACAATGAGTAGGCCAACCCGAGTGGGTTGGTCGTGGAGGTGAGGACACGTAAGGGTTGACAGAGTCCAAAGCCGACCTCTGAAGAGGGCGATCGAGTAGGCTGACCCGGGTGGGTTGGTCGTGGAGGTTAGGACTTTCCTATGGATAAGTCGACGAAGTCTAAAGTAGCACTAAGGGACGCTGCGCACCCGTGGCGTCCTAGTGCTGCAACCAGAAGGCTGCACCCCTAAGGGGTCGGCCATGGAGGTGAGGACCTACCAAGGTTGACCGAGTCCAAGTAACTCTAGAGTCAAGGCCGTTACACCTCCGAAGGGTAACGGTCAAGAGTTACGCCGGTATTTATACCTGGCTTAATGATAGACGTTTCTAACGACCGACCATTATATCGCCATAAGTGAGCCGCAGCGGTTACGATACCGGCTGCTATAAAAGTCAAGTCATTCCTCCCTTTCAGGGGTGATTCCTAAGCTAAGTACCCTTAAGCCATTCTTTGTGCTTTAGTTTATTCTCCCTAAATCCGTTTTCTAACTTAGGCATCGGAGGCCCTTTTGTCCTCAGCTAAACAAATTCACTGTGGATATCCGTTGACAATTTTTCGGCATCAACAGGATCCAAGAGTGACAATCATAAGTTTTAATGTGATCTAAGAGTCCACCATTCTAACTTAATTCTTGGTTGAAATCAATTGTTAAGTTTGTCATTGTTATTGAGAAATTTCAACCAATCGTAAATTGACACGTCGTCATCCCAAATTTATTGGCGAAACTAAATTAAATTTTGAGATAATATTTCTCAAAATAAAATTAGATGAAAGTTGGTTTTATTTGAAATTTGGTCTAAATTAAATAAGACCAAAGTTTGATTAGTGAGTCGAGACATGGAATCCTAAATCCCAACTAGTCCTAAGTTTAAATGATGACTCAAGTCCATGCAGTTAAGTCTAATGGGCTAAGCCTAAGGGCCAGATCCAATAAGCTCATAAGGGCCCAAGCCTAGGGTTCATGAAAGCTCTATAAATAGAGAAGCTAGTATAGAAGTTTGAAGTACAACAAGCTGAAGACTTTCCAAGCTTTTAAAGATCACAAATCATCACAGTACGAAGAATTGATCGCAATTCCATATACATTAGAGATTGTAATTCATATCGCACATATTGAAATCAATACAATTATAAATTATTCATTTACACGTGTTTCACATTCATATTAATTACTGAAATTTCATGTGAATAATCATATTATGAGTTTTTGCAAGATTGTCTAACGACATTTAGCTTAATAAAAATCAAGCAACATTTGGAGGTGCAGAGAATATCTAATAAGCACCATGAGAGGAGCATGATTTTTCTTTTTGCTCCAGTTTTAAAAAATTTTCATGTAGATCATTTTTTTTTTTCTTATTTTTCTTCTTGTAATTTGTTGCTAAAAGAAAACATTTATGAAAATAGATAAAACTTATAATTAATAAAATGAAAGCACTTTTATAAAAATAAAAATCGAATATCTTTCGAAAAGAGTTACATTATTTAACAAAAAAATTCTGAACAAGTTTTCATCAATAAAATCATTCCAAAGGATACTAATTTTAGACTAATATTGCTATCGACTATTAAAATAAAATAATTCGTGGGAGAATTAAAATATTTTGAGATGTCCTCAAATTCTCCGAAATTCTGCAGCTGGTCATCGTCCACATAATGAAGTGCAAACGAGATTTAATTGGGCAGGTTTATTCTCCGTCTCAATTTTCACTAATTATTACAAAAGTTGCACTAAGATAGAAAAAAAACAAAAACAATTAGATCATTAACTAGAAAATATTGTAAATCTATCAATTTTTAGAAAAATTAGTAAAAAAATTAAACAATAATAAAAAAAAATCAAATTGGATGTGAAGATGAAAAAAGACATAATCAATCTTCTCATTACTATTAATATAATTATATTAATAATAAATATAGTATATCTTTTTTGAAAAACTAAATACAATAATATTATTAAACATAATAATAATATATATTATAAATACAATAATTATAATATTTTATAATTACGTGTAATTATTATTATATAATATTATCTATAAATACAATATTAATAAATGCAAATTTATAAATATAGTAAATACAATATTATTTTTTTTTTATAAGTAGTCTTGTATTATTATAAATATAATATTATATACAATATATTGTATTGTGTTTTATAAAACTTATTATATTCTAAATATAATAATATCATATCTTCAAAAAATAAAGTACTGTAATACGAATTTGCAAGTATTATATAAAGAAATATTATTTTTTATAAGTTCGTAGTATTATTATTATTATAAATATAAAATTATATACAAATACAATAATATTATAATATTGTATTGGCAAATCAACCGTCTCTCATATTCCTTCTTGTCACCGTCGTGATTTCTAATTGGCAACGGTCCTTGCCTTCACTGACATCTAAGTTCGTCGTCCTTCTGAACACTTTTACGGGATTCTCAATATCGCCATTATAGTTAACGAGAACTTCGATTCCAACTGCTTCAATACGTGGAGATTTTTAACAGTCAAACGCGGTGGAAGAAATGAGATCTAAAATTTAGGTTGTGTCTCGTAACAGGATGAAGTCGCCGGATTGATCCGACGAGAGTGAATCGTGGGGCTCATCGTCGTCATCTTGTCGACGAAATCAAACATTCTTAGTCATTTCCGTTGAATAGTTCATGGTTCTAGAAATTGTGAGGAGTAGATACCTGAGATCGGTTCGTAAAATAGGAAGAAGAATCGGAAAAAATGGGAAAATCGGAGACTGAAATCGCATGTAAGAATAATTTCTTTTTAGTATAAATTAAGGACGGGGATAATAAATAGTCATAAAAGATGTTATAGGTCAGAATATCCCGAAACACTCGAACAAGGTAGGGACCCCACCCAAGGATCAGCCAATCCAGTGCCGACCCTCTAGGTGTCGAAACAATGGAGGCCATAACCCCTAAGGGGTCGTCCGAGTCCATATCGACCCCCCAGGGGTCTCCAAATGGAGGCCATAACCCCTAGAAGGTTGGTCGAGTCCATACCGACCCACTAGGGTCAGCCAAGCCAATGTCGACCGCCCTGCGGTCGACCAAGTGGAGGCGACAACCCCTAGGGGTCGACCGAGTCCATGTTGATCCCCCGGGGGTCGGCCAAGTCTATGCCGACCCCTAAGGGGTAGGCAAAATGGAGGCCACAAACCCAGGGGGTCAGCCAAGTCCATGGCGACCCCCTAGTTGTCGGTCGAGTAAGTCCGGCCGCTTTAGGGGTTGGCCAAGGAAGGCCTCGACCCCTTAGGGGTCGGCTCTTGCAGCCTCGATCTTCTTGGGTTCGGCCAAAGCAAGCAAACACCATCTAGGGCGAATCCCGTGGAGGTTAGGACTCCCCTACAGCCGACCAGTCTAAGTAACGACTAGATTCGCTTATAACGACAAGGAGTTACGCCGAGTGGGTTGGTCGTGGAGGTTGGACTCTCCTGTGGACGAGTCGACCGAGTCCAAGTAACGTTTGGGGACGCTGCACCCTATGGCTTCCTAGGGTTACATCAAGTAGGCCAGCTTGAGTGGATTGGTCATGGAAGTTAGGACTTTGCCCCAGAAGTCGACCGAGTATAGGTAACACATGGAGACGCTGCACCCCCCAACGTCTGAAGGTTACACTGAGTAGGGCAACCCGAGTGGGTTGGTCATGGAGGTCAGGACCTGTAATGGTTGACCGAGTCCAAAGCCGACCTCTAAGGAGATCGGTCGAGTGAGCCAGTCCGAGGGGGTTGGTCGTGGCGGTTAGGACTCTCCTGTGGACGAGTCGACCAAGTCCAAGTAACGCTTGGAGATATTGCACCCCCATAGCGTCCTAAGGTTACAACGAGAGGGATGCACCTTAAGGGGTCGGTCGTGGAGGTGTGGACCTGCGATGGTTGACCGAGTCAAAGTAACTCTTGAGTCAAAGCCGTTACACCTCTAATGGGTAACGATCATGAGCTACGCTGATATTCATTTTTGGCTTCATGATGAACGTTTCCAACGGCCGGCCATTAAGCCACCCATAAGTAAGCTACAGCAGTTACGAAACCGACTGCTATAAGAAGTCATATCATTTACCATTTCAAGGGAGGCGAATCCTAAGAAAAACTATCCTAAGTATTCTTAAGCCATTATGAGTTCTAAAAGTCCTCTAAACTACCCTATGGCTTACACTACACTAGTGTGTCCTAAAATTATTCTTTTCTACAGGTTTCTCGTCCTCAGTAATACAAACTGTACTGTGGATATTTGCTGACCATTTTTTCGGCATCAACCGTTGGACCCGTCTGTGGGGACGAGAGAGTGTTCTACCTAAGAAGCTTTATTCTTATACATTTTTCTGCACAAATGTCGAGCATTAAGAACGACCACCACCATGGTGTCAAAGGAGAGTCAGATGTTGAGCACGCTCAAATGGGAATTGCCTCTATTGGACATGACAAATGTTCATATCGAGAACCACCTGGATCCTGAGGGTGCGGTAACTAGGCAAGAACCAGAGTTTACGGATCCGAAGTTTGCATCTTAGGAGGAACAAGTGCAAGGAATGGCGAAGAGTTTGAGTCGTCGGTGCAGTTACTTCGACAACCTCATCTGGCTCAGACAGCTGTCGCTGGAAACCAGCAAAAATCGTAGAAGGCGACAACCTACCAAGAAAAAGGTTGCGGCAAAGAAGTGAGCGCCTTTGGTTCGGGACCTTGCCAAAGGTAAAGCCCCTAGCCATGAAGGCTCTGAGAAAAGCTCATTCTCAACACCGAAAACCGGTTGAACGATTTTGACTAGGCGGTAATGATCGGAGGAAGGACAGACAGGAGTAGCCAGCCGTGGAGTACCATATGAGGGTCATCCACCCAACATCCCTCAAGAACTCCAAGTGCCCAGACAACGAGATTAGATTTAGGAGCGGATCTCAGGGATGTACTCAACCAACACCGAAGAGAGGCGGGACACAGTGAAGTCTAGGATCAATCTTGGTTAGCTTAGTTTCGTCTTCTCCAAGATTAATAAAGGAGCATGAAGAAAACGCAAGACCAAGACGGACTTGACCTGGACAGCCTAGTAGCCAGGTCAACCCTTCTTTCGTTGATGAAATCATGGAGGAGTTCGTCCCAACAAAGTTTAAGTTCCTAATGATCAAGGAGTATGACGGATCTACAAATCCCTAGAATATTAAGATTCCTATCGAGCATGGATGGAACTCTATGGAGTCCAAGACACGATCAAGTGTCGAGCGTTCTCATATACGCTCATGGGACCAGCCAGAAGATGGTTCAAGCAGTTCAAGCGCAAGTCTATTGCCTCGTTCAGAGACCTAGCTAGATCCTTCATCCATGAATTCTTGGGTAGGTGAGATCAGAAAAAGTCGGTCACCCATCTACTGACCATGAAGCAAAGAAGCCAAGAGACCTTCGGGAGTACATAACACGCTTCAACAACGAGGCACTGCAAGTCGAAGGGTACACCGATAGTACGGTTCTTGCAGCGGTCGTAGCCGAAAACTCAAGGATGAGAAGTTCTAGTGGTCACCAGGGAAAAAGGCTCTACTCACTTATGTCGAGCTGCTAACTAGGGCGCAAAAGTACATGAGTGTAGGAGAGCTGGTTAAATCTCGAGGAGGCACGAAAGGAAAGCGTTTCATTCCAGAGCGTGAGAAGTCGACAAGTCACCGCGAGTCTGACTACAAAGAGTCGCGAAAGCGAAGAGCAGAAGAACGCCCAGTGAAAAAAGAGAAGATCGAACGAAAGTGGGTATTACCTAGCCGGTTCAAAAAATACACCCTAACGGCGGTTTCATTAGAGCATATCTTGATGAAGATTTAAGATAAGTAGGAGCTAAGGTAGCCGATTCGAATTAAAGCGGGATCCAACAAGAGAACTAAGGGCAAATACTGCCTATTTCATAAGTATCACGACCACGTGACTTCGGACTGCTACATGGAAGAAGATGGGGAGACGTTCGAGTCTCCTAGCAAGAAAAGGGACGTGAAAGATCACCACCGCCACCTGAAATTAGAACCATCGTTGGAGAGCCGGCTGGAGGAGAGTCCAACTGGAGTCGAAAAGATAAGGTGAGACAAGCTAGAGGCGTTCTAAGAGGTGAAGAAGTGCGAGTAATGGTAGTAGTAGACGAGCAACTTGACTTCACTACCGCTGAGGCTACAACATTACACCAATCGAACAATGATGCCTTAGTGGTGTCCGTGACCGTCTCCAACATCCGCGTCAGGAGAATTCTCATTGACGAAGGTAGTACGACGAATGTACTATCGCTAAAAGCTTACAACATCATGAAGCTGGGAAGAGAAAGGCCCAAGCCGAATACGACACCCTTAGTCCAATTTAGTGGGAGCACTCTGACTCCTGAAGGTTCAGTCGAGCTCCCGATAACATTTGGTGAAGAGGACAACGTAGTTCTCTAATTCGTAAATTTCTTGGTGGTGAACGACAACTTCGCCTACAATGCGATACTAGGAAGACCCACAATACATGGATTAAGGGTGGTCACGTCGACCTACCACTAGGTGATGAAGTTCCATACTCCCATAGGGGTGGGGCAAGTAAGAGGAGAGTAGCTATCTTCGAGGGAGTGCTACCACACAGCCCTACGAGGAGTGGTAGAGGTCTGAGAGGTGAAGTCTATCGAAGAGGAACCTAGGCCAGGTAAGGTTGTCTAAAAGATAGTAACTATTGAAGGTCAGCCCTAAAAAATGGATCAGGGCCTCACTGCAAGAGGAGTTGAGCGAGGCAGAGGAAAACTTACCGAAGAATCGGAAGAAGTACCCGTGCTGAGCGACACACTAACCATGAGTATTGGGACCGACCTAAGTGTGGAGCAACGTACGAGTCTTGTAGAATTCCTATAAGAAATGCGGACGTGTTTACTTAGTCCGTCGATGACATGCCAGGGGTAGACCCAATTATCATGGTCTACCGGCTCAATGTCGACTGGGATCATAAGCCGGTACGCCAAAAGAAAAGAGCGTTAAATCTTGAACGCAATGAGGTTATAGCCGAACAAGTAGACGGACTGCTAAAAACAAAGTTCATTTGGGAGGTGCATTACTCAGAATGGTTGTCCAACGTTGTTTTGGTAATAAAGCCAAATGGAAAATAGAGGAGGTGCATTGACTTCACTAATCTCAACAAGGCATGTCTGAAAGACAGCTTCTCATTGCCTCGCATAGACTAGTTAGTGGATGCGACGACAGGGCTTGAGCTGCTAACTTTTATGGAGCCTATTCCGGGTACAACCAAATCAGGAAGCATCCAGACGATTAAGAGAAGACGTCATTCATCAACAGCAAGGGCTTATATTGTTACAATGTAATGCCCTTTGGCCTGAAGAATGCGGGCGCAACCTATGAGAGGCTAGTCAACAAAATGTTTGCCCACCTGATTGGAAAGAGTATGAAGGCCTATGTGGATGACATACTAGTAAAGAGTAAGTGGGTGGAAGGACATCAACACGACCTGATGGAGGCCTTCCATACCCTACGACAATACAAGATGAAGGACAATCAGAGCAAGTGTGCTTTTGGTGTCCGCTCGTGAAAGTTCTTAGGTTTTCTCGTACACCAAAGAGGGATTAAAGCAAATCCAGAAAAGATTCGAGCAGTGTTGGAGTTACAACCGCCTCAAACGTTGAAGCAACTGTAGAGCTTGAATGGGAAGGTAGTCGCCCTAAGCCGTTTCATAACTCGAGGTACAGATAAGTGTCTTCCTTTCTTTAAAATTTTAAAGAATAAAGGAAAGTTTGAATTGACCAGAGAATGTGGGAAAACCCTAGATGAACTTAAGGCTTACTTGGGAGTTGCATCTTTCATGTCTAAGCCAGTTCCGGGAGAAGATCTCTTCCTTTACTTAGCTACATCGGAGAAGGCAGTAAGCTCAGTTTTGATAAAGGAAAGTGATGGGTGCTAGAAATCGGTGTACTATACCAGTAAGGCCATGGTGGATGCGGAAACTCGTTATCCCGAAGTTGAAAAACTAGCCTTGGCACTGGTAGCATTGGCAAGGTGATTACGCCCATACTTCCTGGCCCACAAGATAGTGGTGCTGACCAAATTCCCTTTAGGTCAAGTCCTACAGAAGCCGGACGCCGCAGGGAGGTTGATGAGATGGGCAATGGAGCTCAGTGAATACGACATACACTACCAGGAAAGACTCTATGTTAAAGGGCAGGCTGTAGCCGATTTCATCATGGAACTCACTCCATCGGAGGAGAAGTTGGAGGAAATCCGAGTCCTTGAAGATTCAAGGATGTGGATGCTTTATGTTGATGGGCCCTCAAACAACAAAGGCTATGGAGCTGGGTTGCTGTTGCAGTCACCTAAAGGGGGCCGGCTCGAGTATGCCCTCAGGTTGAACTTTCAAGCGTCCAACAGTGTAGTTGAATACAATGTCCTAATCGCCGGATTGTAGATAGTTATGGTGATAGGGGCCAAAAGGCTCACCATCATGAGCGACTCTCAGTTGGTCGTCAGTCAAGCTTCGGGGGTGTACCATGCAAAGGAAAAGTGAATGATGGCCTACTTAGAAAAGGGTCAAACGTTTGCTGGCATTGTTCATAGAGGTACAAATTCAACAAGTACCTAGGTCTCACAACGCCAACACCGATGCCTTGGAAAATTTATCTGCCACCTACGAAACCGAGGTGGCCAGGATTGTGCCAGTAGAGATCTTAGATAAGTCTAGCATCACTACCGATCTGTTGCACGAAATTAGCGAGGCAACCCCGATCTCGCCAGTAATATGGATGACCCCCTTCCTTGATTACTTAGGGGAGGGAAAGTTGCCAGATAACAAAAAGGACGTCTGACGACTCAAGTTCAAAGCTTCTAAGTTCGTGGTGTAAGGGGACAAGCTGTACAGGAGGGGGGTATTTCTTCCCTCTCCTTAGATGCTTAGACCCTAGCGAGGCCACTTATGCAATGCATGAAGTACAGGAAGACGTTTGTGGCAACCATGAAGGGGCCAGGTCTTGGTCTAGAAGTTAATCAGGCAAGGTTTACTTTTGGCCAACCATGGTCGAACACTCCAAAAAGTACACTCAAGCATGTGACAAATGCCAGCAGTTTACTACCATCCAAAGACAGCCGCCAGAGGTCCTTACTAGCATGATGTAAGCATGATAGGGGTAGATTTTATAAGACCCTTACCTGTCGGGCGAGGCCAAGTCAAGTTCGCGGTGGTAACAGTGGATTACTTCACCAAGTGGGCCGAAGTCGAGGCCTTGATGACTATCACTGAAAAGAAGATGACGGAGTTCATTTAGAGGTTCATAATCTGCTGGTTTGGGTTACATAAAACCCTCATCATTGATAACGGAAAGTAGTTTTATAACCAAGCTATCTAGTAATTCTACTCTAAGTTGGGGATTCAGCACAACTTCTCAACACCAGTTCACCCACAAGCCAATGGGCAGGTGGAAGTAGTAAACAAGATCATCAAAAAGAACCTAAAGACTGAGCTCGAAAGCATGAAGGGGTCTTGGGCGGAAGAACTCCCACAAGTTTTGTGGGCGTACCGCACCACACCCAGGACGTCAACAGGTGAAACCCCCTACTCGCTAGCATTTGGACTTCTATCACGTGTGTTGTAACTCAAAATGACCAACAACTGCGGATGAGTTTAGATCTCCTGGAAGGAAGAAGTGAGCAACCCACAGAAGGGTGACACGGTACAAAAGTCAAATTTCCAAGTACTACAACTCCCGAGTAAATGCAAAACGCTTCCAAATGGGCGACTTAGTGTTGAGAAAGGTGATGTTGAACACCAAAGAACTCAACAATTGAGTCTTGGGGCCAAATTGGGAAGGACCATACCTGGTCGCCAAAGTGGCACGCCCATGCACCTACTACCTTCAGGATATGGACGGGAATAAGATCCTCCATCCTTAGAATGCTGAACACTTGAAAAAATACTTTCAATGGTAATTCAAGTTGTCAATGAATAAAGTAAAATGTTATTTTCTCCATCTTTCAAAAAGCTATCTTAATTTAAGTATATTTATGGTGTTAAATTGGGGGTAAGCAATATAGAGAAATAATCAAGAGCTATTATTCATTCAAAGTTAAAAAAAATTTCGAGTTACAACCTAAAAGAAAGATAAACTTGGTAAAGTAAATGTTCCAGAAATAAAAAGAAACAAAGAGGTAGTCATCAAGGGTCCCCGGAGCTACGCCTACTAGAAGTCGGTCGGTTGAGTCTAGCTTGGGCAGGAGTTGTCCTAGCTAGAAGAGTCTGACTTCTTTCAGGCACGCCTAAGAAAATGCGAGTCGTAGCAAGCAGCTTGAGTTGGATCACTTGGAAGTTCAGATTCGAAGGCTGGCAAGGAAAGGTCGGCGACTTTCTTCGCAGTGCTGGAACAAAGAGACTGGAAAAAGGGAAGGAGGTTGCCATAGCTAACTCCATTCTGAATTAGGTCCAGTGCCCAACCTATGGCAGCCTCACCAGCGTTGTTCTCCAAAATCACGAAGGCAGGAGAACCCTTCACGTGGTTAGCCAAGTAAGAGGCTCTTTAGCTTCTATAGTAACAAGTTAGCCTACATACTTAGATCAACGTATGACTATAAAAAAAGTTAAGCTTATCAGAGCTATTGGACAAAGAAGAGCGGATGTGACTCAAGTCCTCATAAAGGTGACAGAAAGCCAAGTTAAAGTGCATGAAGGCTAGCAAATACCAAGGTAACAAGTTAGCCTACATACTTAGTAAAAAAGTGGAGTTATTATACCTCGTGCATCAAACGGGTCCCTTCCTTCAAAACCTGGGAGGCGTCTCCTAGGGGAAAGGGAGTTGAAGAAGATTCCATTTCACTATATAGATTGGAGGCTAAGGTCTTCTCTTTCTGTGGGTCCAAAGTAGGACGATAAGACCCTGACAGAAGATAAGAGTCGAATCTAAGAGGAATGCCGCATAAAGACGTCTGAGGCATTCAAGAGCTAGGCCAAGCCGGAGAAGGGGCATGGTCAAATATAAGACTGGGTCCGTCAAACTCCGAGTCTGACCTGATGTCTAAGTCCTCTAGAACCTCAGGAAAAGGAAGGTCTCCATCTTCACCAGGTGGAAAGGGCAACCCTTCGAAGTAAGGTCTACCATGTTGTCAGTGAGAGGCCTAGTGAGGGGGCGAGAAGTCTTGCGGGTCACTGCATCAAAGACGCGCCTCACCGAAGGCTCGTAGTCGATGACTGCTAAACATGGGTAAAAAATGTTAGTCAACATTCCAAATGTTCAAAGCATGCAAATTTAAAATAGCGAGATCCATACATGGAGTGGATCCTTCATGTGGGACGGGTGAGTCTGAATCTGAGTCAGCTGACATTGCTGAATCTAGAAGAAGGTTGTAAAGCGCTAGTGAATCAGTAGATAAGTACTGCGCGCTGCGACTGATCTCCTCAGGGTAGGTCATAACAACCTCGTAGAACTTCAGCACTCGAGAGCGGGGACTCAACTTCCAGTGCACTGGAAACCACACAAAAATGTGAGTACAGTGCCAAAAGGTAAACGTGCAAAGGCAAAGAGAAATGTACCATATGTTCCAAAGGCGGTGGGAATTTTAGTGAAGCTTCGACACTTGGAGCTGTCCAAGGTCGTTCAGCGAAAAACCACCGTTCTTTCCACCTTTTTTTAAAATTGGGGCATGCCATCAAGGGAGAAATTTTACTTCTGGGAGTAAGATAACACCCCACCGTAATGTCGGGATGCTGGCAGAAGCGGTATAGGTCTCTGGCGCTAAAGGGACCCTCGAAGTAGATGTAGACCTAGATACCGTGAACGCCGCAAAAGACATTTCAAGCATTGGGAACCAATTGCTAGAGCCAACCCGGACATACCTAAGAACTTTTGAAGAGAAGGTATAAGGAGCAACCGGACCCCTTTGTCGAACATGGTGGTGTAAAGTGCCACCTCGCCCAGAGGAGGTAGGGTGTACGTCTTCGAGGCTAGCGGGAGCTGAAGGGTTGTCTCAAAAGGAATAAAGTACTAGGTCTTAAGGTGATCTAAGTCCTTTTAAGTCACAACGAACGCGACCAACTGAGATTTCGATCCTAATGCCAGAGCTTTTCGTCGAGTCCTCTTAAGAGAGGAGGAAGCACGGAGATAGTGGGATTCAGTCTCCTAATCAGATGAAGGATCCATAAGAGCAAAGGTAGAGAAATATATGTGAATAGTGAGGTTAGAAAAAGGCAAGTCTCTGAAAAAGAGAGTCTAAGTAACCTATGAATTTCGAAAAATAGTTAGACGGGCAAGACTTCCATAAAAAGTGTCTAAGTAGCCTAAAAATTTTGAAAAACGGTTAGACGGGCAAGACTTTCGTAAAATGTGCCTAAGTAGCCTACAAATTTCGAAAAATGCTTAAAACGGGCAAGTCTTCGTAAAAAGTGCCTAAGTAGCCTAAAGTTCGAAAGAGTACTCTAACGGGTAAGTCTTTGTAAAATAAAGCCTAAATAATACAAAAATTCGGACATACATGCATGGGAGGTGAAAAATCGAAAAAGTGCCTAAGTAAAAGGTAAGCCTTTCGAAAATACACCTACTCGCTAGCATAAAGTCGGAAAAAAAGGGTACTTACCGAAAAGGCAAGCTACGGCGGATGCTTTCCAAAAATCCAAAACGCGAAGCGAGTCTCCTCCCACACTTTGGGAAAATCGAAAATTCTAGCCTAGTGAGAGGCAATTTTCGGCCAAATGGGTTAAAAAGGAGGGTGAAGTCTTGGAAGGGTGATTTTATGGAAAAGATAAGTTTATGAAAAATCTCTAAGGATAAATATTTTAATTAAAAGAGAAATTGATTTTTTCTTTGAATATAAATATTATCTTGGAAAATATATTCTTAGAAGTAAGAATATTGCCTTTTTAATATAATTATTCTTAGAACAAATATTTCTCATAACCTTAAAAAGTTTTTTTTTTTTTAGATATTATTTAGGAAAAGATATTCTTAAAAGGAATATAGCCTAAGTAAAATTCAAGAGTAATCCTTCCATAAAGCATAAAGGGATGACTCTTTAACATTCAGAAACGTTGGAAAAAGCAAATGGCTAACTACTCTGCAAATCCGACGACTCCGGAAGCTCGAAATTGAAGAGTGTGGGTAATGTTATAGGCCAAAATATCCCAAAACACTCGAATAAGGCTGGGACTCCACCTGGGGGTCGGCCAAATAGAGGCCACAACCCCCAAGGGGTCGGCCGAGTAAGTCCGACCTCTCTAGGGGTCGGCCCTTGCAGTCTCGACCCTCTCGGATTCGGCTGAAGAAGGCGAACACCCCCTAGGAGGAAACTGTGGAGATTATGACTCCTCTAGAGTCGACCGAGTCCAAGTAACAACCGGATCTGCTAATAACGACCAGGAGTTACGCCGAGTGGGTTGGTCGTGGAGGCCAGGACTCTCCTGTGGACGAGTCGACCGAGTCCAAGTAACGTCTGGGGACGCTGCACTCCGTGGCGTCCTAGGGTTACATCTAGTAGACCAGCCCGAGTGGGTTGGTCGTGGAGGTTAGGACTCTCCCCAAGGAGTCGCTCGAGTCTAGGTAACGCATGGAGACGCTACACCCCGCGGCGTCCGGAGGTTACAACGAGTAGGCCAGCCCGAGTGGGTTGGTTGTGGAGGTGAGGACCCGTAAGGGTTGGTTGAGTCCAAAGCCGACCTCTAAGGAGATCGGTCGAGTGGGCTAGTCTGAGTGGGTTGGTCATGGAGGTTAGGACTTTCCTGTGGACTAGTCGACCAAGTCCAAGTAACGCTTGGAGATGTTGCACCCTCGTAGCATCCTAAGGTTACAATGAGAGGGTTGCACCCCTAAAGGGTCGGCCGTTGAGGTGTGGACTTGCGAAGGTTGACCGAGTCCAAGTAACTCTTGAGTCAAAGCTGTTACACCTCTAAAGGGTAACAGTCAGGAGTTACGTCGGTATTCATTTCCGGTTTAATGACGAACATTTTCAACGGCCGCCCATTAAGCCGCCTATAAGTGAGCTGCAGCGGTTACGAAACTGACTGCTATAAGAAGTCAAATCACTCTTCATTTCAAGGGAGGCGAATCCTAAGCAAAACTACGTTAAGTATTCTTAAACTGTTCTATGTTCTAAAAGTCCTTTAAATTACTTTTCTAAACCCTTACTGATTTAGGCATCGAAGGCATGTGGCTCACACCACACCGGTGTGTCCTAAATTTTTTTTTTTTTTGCAGCATTCTTGTTCTTGGTAATACAAATTATACTCTGAATATTTGTTGACCATTTTTTGGCATCAACAAAAGACACTAAAAGAACTTGAACCACTAGTCGAGCGGATAATAATATATCACTAATGTCAACTGAGTTATACTCTATTTGACATATACAAAAACATTATAGTTTACGGTTCTTCATCGTAAACTTCTTAACCCAAAAAAATAAAAATAATAACTTTCTCAACAGCATTTGGATCTCTACGTGTTTACTGCTATTTCATTTTGGTAGATAGCGAGTGTAGTTTGGTTGATGGCCTGAAAAGATAAATTTAAAAACAATCAATTGAATAAAAAGTGTATTTTATGTTTTGTCATTTGCTAATAAGATAATACTCTTTGATTTGTTGGTGAATAAACTCAGAGGAACCAATGGATTTAAATATTTTAAAGTAATAAAAGCAGACAAGTAGGAGGTTTCTGAGAGGCAGTTTAATTAGTGGAGGGTCAAGGATTTGAGAATATGTTCCGGTGGAGGTCCTAAATTCGAAATACTTATAATATTAATTTGCTTAACAACGCACTAGTAGAGCACCTTGGAATTAGATTCCTTATTTATTAATGCACAATCTAATAAATAAATACAAAAAAAAAAAAAAAAAAACTTAAAGAAATTGTCATACAGAAAAAGCATCCTTAAATTATTCAAAATGTCTAAATATTCAGTCATCTTTATACGATTTTGTATGTGTAAAATTTTAGACATTTGAAGATGTCTGAATATTTTGTATGCATAAGATTATCGTTTTAGTCCAAATCTTTTATTAAACAATCATTTAAATTTTAATAGTTACGGCAAGAAAAATGGCCTAGACTTTAATTAGGATTATTAATTTAATTAAATATCATTTTTTACATCAATTGGTTAATAAATAGTTGATAAAATTAATTAATTTAATTAATAACTAATTGAAATTTTAGTGTGGTTTAAATTAGTTAAGAGGTTTTTTAATCACTTAAATTTTATCCTATGTACCCAAGACTATTAAACCATGTACACTCATTTTAAGGTTATAAATAAGTGGATTCATCAATACATGCATTAAGCTTTTTGGTTCATTAAATTTTAAGAAGAAAAATTGCATTTAAAATCTCTAAGTGTGTTTAGTGGTTTTAGTGAGGAAATTCAAAAAGGTAAGGTTGTTTTTTTGAGAAAAATAAAAGTGAAGAAAGGCATTGAGTAATTTCACTTTAGGTTTAACAAGAAGGGATTAGGGGGAAAATTTTCATTTCCCCTTTCACCCACACTTGGCCAAGAACACCCAAAGAGAGGGGGTTCACTGTTGGCAAGGTAAGTTATTTGAGCATTTGATGGTTTGGTGATTTAACCCAAACAAAGAAAGTTTGTGAAGATCTTGAAGGCTTTCTTGGAGATTTCTTGTGTGGATTCTTTATAGGTGGCAAAAGTGTAGCAACATAGTGATTCTCAACCAACAACTAAAGGTTGTGTTCTTTCTTTTCGTAATTTTACGAATTTACTAAAACAATTTTATTTAGTTTTTTTGAATTCTTGTGTAAACTTGTGTATCTGAAGTTGTTGGATTATTTCTGAAAACCTTTAATAAAATTGTCTCATCTAGGATATTCCTTATATGCGTAGGACAAACGTACCAAACCACGTAGATCTCATGTTCTTTTTCTTCTTGTCTTTACCATTTTTAGAATTTTTATAGGAATTTTTTCTAATTTGCATAAAATCAATTATTAATCTGGTTAGTTTATAATTTGATTAGTATAAAAAACCACAAAATGGATATATGAGGAAAGCGAATTTGTTATTTATGTTGGATAGTAAATAACATGGGTTGAATATACAAATCAGGTATTTTGGAAAAGAGTAGTAAGCAAGTTTTAAACTATCCATAATGGTGTGATTAATGGACGCAAAAAACGATTAGCTTGGCTAATTCTACAAGATATAGTACCAAAATAAAAAATTTAATCTATCTCAATTTATTTTATTTAATTTAATTTTTCTTTTTCTATTGTATATTGTTGACAGGCGTAGAAAGCGCGTGACACTCTGACATAGCGAGTAGCCATAAATTCATAGTCCCCGGTGGCAGCCATTTTCACACACACTCGCCTTTTCTGTGATTGAATCTCAATAAATGCGCTCAGCCTCTGGCTTCCTTCTTCCCTCATCACAACCCATTTTCCTCTGTTCTCTCTTTCTTTCTTTCCCACGAGATTCCGACTCGGCATTTGCAGAGTTAGCAGCCAGCAATGGCGTCCGAGAACAGGGTAGATCTTGACGGAAACCCCATCAAGCCGATCACCATCTGCATGATTGGCGCCGGTGGTTTCATTGGCTCTCACCTCTGCGAGAAGCTCATGGCCGAAACCCCTCACAAGGTCCTTGCTCTTGATGTCTACAGTGACAAGATTAAACACCTTCTCGAGCCTGCTTCTCTCCCCTGGGCTCATCGTATTCAGTTTCACCGACTCAATATCAAGAACGATTCTCGCCTCGAGAGCCTCATTCGAATGGCAGATCTGGTTCGATTCTCTTTTCTTCTAGGTTTTCGTTTATTAATAATCTATTTTACTTTTTGATTCGAAATTGTTCTTTGCGTGATGCAGACCATTAATCTTGCTGCGATCTGTACGCCTGCGGACTACAATACCCGACCACTTGACACCATTTACAGCAATTTCATCGATGCTATTCCAGTGGTGTGTACGCCATTTCTTTCTCTTTCTCTTTCTCTTTCTCCCTAACAATTGCTGGTTATAATTGTGTTTGTGATTTGATTTGATTTGATCTGATTTGTAAGGTTAAATACTGTTCCGCCAACAACAAGCGTCTCATTCACTTTTCTACTTGCGAAGTGTATGGTAAGACGATTGGAAGCTTTCTTCCAAAAGATAGCCCTCTTCGTCAGGTAAACCATTATTTTCCTACCCTCTTTTCATTATAAATTACATTAAATTCAAATTCATTCCATCTGTTTTATCATTTCGTTTAATCGTTCAATGGTAATTCGACGGGTATGTGCTTTGGAGATTCAAGATGTGTGCCATTTTGTTTGAATTTATTCTCCTTTGTAAGATTACAAGGATTTGATTTTGAAATTGGAGTACATACATCATCTTCTTTTGAGAAAATTAAAATAAAGTAACTATTAGATCTTGAATGTGATCCTTCAATGCTCCTTCATGAATGATTTATACGACGACGTTGTTGATGTTTCTGTGCTTTGATCCACCATTTGGCTGACATGTTATATTGTGATATCTTTATTATAGGATCCATCGTATTATGTTTTGAGTGAGGATGCTTCTCCTTGCATCTTTGGTCCCATTGAGAAGCAACGATGGTCTTATGCCTGTGCCAAACAATTGATCGAGAGGTTGATTTATGGTTAGTTTTCTTTCTTTCTTTCATGCTTCAATATGCCAATTTAATTGGTATTTGGTTAATGCAGTTTTTCTTCTTCTTAGTCTTTGTTCTTTCTTGTTTTTCTCAGCTGAGGGTGCGGAAAATGGGATGGATTTTTCAATCGTAAGACCGTTCAATTGGATAGGACCAAGGATGGACTTCATTCCTGGCATTGATGGCCCAAGTGAGGGTGTTCCAAGGGTTCTAGCTTGCTTTAGCAATGTATGTTCTGTTACTTTTCTACCGTAGGTTCTAGCTCTCTCTCTCTCTCGTACACTGACTGTGTTTGGTTTTACCATTTTGCAGAATCTCCTTCGTCGCGAGCCTCTGAAGCTTGTGGACGGTGGTGAATCCCAAAGAACTTTTGTATACATTAAGGATGCAATTGAAGCAGTTCAATTGATGATTGTATTGACTTCTCTCTTTTTTTATCAAAATTTTGCTTACAGCAAGCAAGCAGACATATCTGAATTGCGTGTTCTTTATTCAGGAAAACCCAAAGAGGGCCAATGGCCATATCTTCAATGTGGGCAACCCCAACAATGAAGTAACAGTGAAACAGCTTGCCGAAATGATGACCGAGGTGGCGAATCGTGTTTGGTTTAAAATTTATTGATTACAATATTACATTGCTTCTGTTGGATGAAGAAAGTTAAGATGTTGTTTGCCTGGACTCCTGCAGGTTTATGCAAAGGTAAGTGGGGAACCTTCGCTCGAGACACCGACGATTGATATAAGCTCGGAAGAATTCTATGGTGTAGGTTACGACGATAGTGATAAGAGAATTCCTGACATGACGATCATCAACAAGCAACTCGGTATGATGCAGATCTCGTTTCCTTTTGTATTTTCGTCTCGATTCGATTATGAATAGTGATTTCATTGGAGTGTACAATGAATTATGTTCAGGTTGGAACCCGAAGACTTCGCTCTGGGACCTCCTGGAATCGACTCTGACATATCAACATCGAACATACGCGGAGGCGATCAAGCAGGCAACAGCAAAACCAGCTGCATCCAGCTAGAAAATGTGGTGATGCTCTTTTCTTTTTTGTCGCATTTTTACTTGTGAGGCTGTTACAGGAGAGTATTATTATTTGTAATATGTGGCTGTGTCCAAGCTTTTCCAATTCTTTTCTGATACTACAACTTACCTATGTTGATGGACGAGTACCACATTTTTTTTTTTTTTTTTTCTCTTATGGATTTTAAAATGTGTTAGTAGATGGATAGGCAAATTATGTGTAGCCCTTTTGGGGATGTTATGTTATATGTAAAATGATTGGAAGATAAATGGAGAAGACAAGTAAATGTACTACTTTTTTGTCTTGGAATGTTTAAGATCTAGAATGATTAAGCAATTGACTCACCAGAAAGATAAGATCTCTTGATGGAAGTGCTGAAAGGAAAAAGCAAAATTGTTTTTGAATTTGCAAGCAACAAAAGTCCAAATTGCGAACCTTCGTTTTGCAATGGTTAGATAGACAGGACGGATAGCGAAAAAGGAGATATTCTCATGCCATGAAGTCCAGGTGTGAAGTAGCCAGCTCAAAAGAAAAGACAACCAAGCTAAGCAACAAAGCAATTTATTTGTTTATTATTATTATTATTATTATTATTTCGCAACTGCCGAGACTAAAATTGAACAATTTGAAGAACCACAATGAAACCTGCGAGGATAACACGCTGCGAGGATAATAGTTTTTACTTGTGGCATTCACCAAACAATGGTTCTTCCCCCTTTACTTTTTCATTTTGGTTGCTTATTGTCTTACTAATGAAAATCACGTGGTAAACTAGTCTATTATTGACTCGCAATAGTAGTCTAAATATTATATCCACTTACCATATCGGTCGGTTCTTACTTACACTTTTGCAGATGATTCCATATTTTTCTTTATCATCGATATATTTTCTTTGAGGAATTTGTTTGATGTGGTGTATGTGTTTGAGGGAGTTTCTAAGTTCTGTTATGCATTGATTATTGTTCCGTGGTTTCTTGTGTGAATCGTAGTGGGGGCTTGATGTTCCTGTGGAAGGAACGAACTGATGTTTCGATTGCATCTTTTTTGAATGGACACATTGATGCAATTATCAAAGAAAAGAAATTCAGGTGGAGGTTTATCGACTTTTATGGGAATCCTGATGTGAGTAAGAGGAAGGAGTCGTGGACTCTGCTGAGCTGTCGTGGATTATTGATGGGGACTTTAATGAGATTATTAGTATGGAGGACTAGATGCATGAGGAGACTAAAATTAAGGCTAGTATGGGTGGGTTCAGAGAGGTTGTTGATGATTGTATGCTAATTGATCTGGGCTGGATGGGAGATCCCTTCACTTGGCTTAAGAAGAAGAACTCATCTACTGAAGCAAGATGTAGCCTCGATAGGTATTCTGCTTCCTTGGATTTTTTAAATAAAATTGTTAATTTTCTGTGAAACATTTAAATTACCATTCATTTGATCATAGGCCCATTTTATTTTCCTTTAAATGATCTCAATGATACGAATTTCAACCAATGACTTGTGACATTTTCATGAAGGAGCAATTATAAGAATCAAGGAAGAGAAAATTCTAGAGACATTGAAATTATCATGTAGAATTTTAAGCAAATACAATTCCAAATTTCATATTTTCTAACTTTTAAATTTCAAATCTTGTTAGACATGCACATAATTGCTAAATACTTTTTTAGATGAGTTTATTAGGTGTATTTAAAGCACATCTACCCATTTGTCTAGCATTTCAGCCTCTCAATTGATGTACAATTGACTTTTAGCTTCCTATGTGTTAAGAGCTTTTTTAGACCTTTTGTATTCCAAGTCATGCAAGAAATTTTGGCCTTAAAAATCGCTTGTAATACCTCATTTTGGAGAGAATATTGATATCAAAACTTGAGTTTTCTTGACCTCATTTGGTGTTGTTTTTTTTTTCAAATCTTGCTTTAGGTTTGAATGTAAAAATCAATTCATTGGATTAGTTTTTTATCAAAATAATTATGGAGTGAGATGTCTTAGGATCTAAGAGTGACCATAGGTTTTAAGTGTGATCTAAGAGTTTTCACCATTCTAACTGAATTCCTGGTTGGAATCAAGTGTTGAGTTTTTTTTCCATATTTGTGAGTTTTTACAAGGATCCTAGAATTACCTCTAGCATTGTAAAACCAAGCAACGTTGGAGCTTATCAAGTTTCCTGATTGGTTTAAAAAAGTACTTGAAATACGCAAGAACTGAAATAAGTGTGATGATCTTTACGCAATGACTATGTGACCTAGTTCATTCTTTCGGTCATATACAACTTGTATAGTAAATAGAGTACGTTATACTACAATAATGAATGATGCTGGACATGTTACACAAAATAGTGGAATAATGGTTCATGGAGAAAGTGGTACTTGTAACGGTTAAAGAAATTATTACGATGTACTTACTAAAGTATTAGAAGCGTCATTTAGTTGTGCAAGAAAAATAATGATATTTAGATGTGACTGGTATAACACGAACAATAAAAAAGAAGATATCACACTTATTTGAGATTAAGAACGATAAACACCTCACAATATTGGTTTAAAAATGAGTCATTCATCCTTGCCAGCCAAGCAAAATAAATTTTCTATATCAACGATCTAAGACATGGAAAAGATTGAAAAGTTGTTCAACTAGTTTATAATAAAAGTTTCTGAGATACCCTAGAAGTTGAAAATAGGAAAGTTGTGGATGAACTGATTGATTAGGCTGAACGCATACTACGTGAAGGCAGTAATAGAGTGGACGAGTCTTTAGAAGCTAACCAGTTGTGTAGGTTGAAACTGCTGACACATAAGTGTTAGTTTTTTATTTCTTTTCCATTATTAGTGTTGTACTTTTTATCTTGGTTTGGTTAGACTTACAAAAACATATAATGCTAACTCTTGTAGGTTATCATTATGCCTGCTGGTTTGAGAAGTAGGGCGAACTCTGTCTTCGATGACATTGAAAATGACTAATACGTCCTTGCTACAGTTGATTCGATTCATGAAGCTGGAGGTAATAGAGTTTGTGAACAATGTTACTTTACATTATATTTTTTCAGTCATTTACTAACATTTGTTAAACAACTAGTTGTACCTCGACTCGTCGCTCTCGTGATATTCTAGAGGAGAACTTTTGAATAAGAGAGTGGGAAAGAATAGAAGAATAAAGGTGAGATTCAGTTAAAGGAATAAGAAGGCGATCGGGAAATAAGCTAACACTCTGAGCAACCAGATAAACATACTTGTACGAGCGTCGTTTCCTGTTCGTGCACAAGATTGGTCAGAGATTACTAAGGCGGATATTGAACTCGTGAAGCAAAAACTATTGGTAAAGTAACATCTTACTTAGTTTTTTGTTAAGTACTATACATTTTTAAATAATATATGACTAACTTCATTTCAATGTATATTCAAACTCCAATAGACACATTTGAAACTGGATTTGGATAATCCTATCATGAGTTTGACTATCGAGAATACGATGCAGAACATACTGAAGGATCATAGGTACAAAATGTACAAACACTACAGGTATGTTGTATGAACAAACAATTTGTTTTGTTTAGTATACTTTTCAATTTCTTTTAACTATTTTAGTTTGTTCATTTAGGAATACGCCTTCGAAAGAGCAACGCAATAACCCTACCATAGAATAAATGATATCAGAGATTGTGAGTACTTGTGCAATTGATGGGAGTCAGAGAAATGACAGGCAAAAACTGAGAGAGAAGAAAGCACGGGCAGAATTGTCTTACAATCATCACGTGGGTTCATTTGCCCTTGTGAAAATCGTTGAAGATGTATGTCTTTATTTATTTCATTTCCATTAATGTATTTCCTATGCGATAATTATGAAATTAATTTATTATGTTTATGAATGTAGAAAATGGCAGAGGGAGAAGAAAATATGGGTCCAATCGAAGTCTTCAGCGCTATGCGTTATAAAGTACACGATAATGAATTTGAAGGTCGTTGGATTAGTGAACAGGCAAATGAGTCATATGTAAGTTCATATCTACTTAACATAAATTTATTTTATGTTTTAATTTATATATAATTTCATGTTTCTATTTATATATTTATATAGTAGAAGATGATGAAATTGAGGGATGAATCAAATGCAGCTGGAACACCTCTAACCTAGGAAGAAATATGTGAACAAGTTCTAGGTAGGCGCACGACGGAATTTGGGGCACTACCTATTTGCCACCGGAAAGAAGAGGAAGATCTTCCTCTTCAGTTTCAAGGGGTTCCGCTGCCTCAACACAACGTGAGATGGCAGAGAGAATGGTAGCTGTAACTGCTGAAAACATACATCTACGTGAACAAATGACTCAAATAACTGAAGCACAAGCTAGGATGATAGAGCAACAAGCAAGGATGAGTGAAACACAAGCTAGGATGATAGACCAACAAGAAAGGTAAAGTTCTAACATTCTTAATCTTTAGAAATTGAACATGTTTAAATTTTGTTTTGGCTATTTTGTAGTAAAGATAGCCACTATTTTGAAATATATGTTTTTCCAGGTTTAAAATTTTTGGGTAATTAAAATTACTCTGTCATGCTGCCAAGATTTTTATAAAATATTTTAGTTTGTGTTGTATTGTCGATTTTCAAGTTTTTCTATTTAAACTTCTAACATTCTTATCATTCTTGCTTATTGTAGGTCAAAGTGAATCGAACATGCAGTTCATCTAAGTTATGTTACCTTCTTTTCGTATATCATGAGCTTTCAAAGTTGTAAACATTACTTTACATTTCATTTTTAGGATTTTTTCTCATAATTAGGATCACTTTATTTATGTTTCATTTGGAACACTTTATTTGTATTCAATTTTGATATTTATGACAATGTTATGTGTTTATTCAATTTATGTTTTATGTATTTGGATTTTGAAGTTCAATTTTCAATTAAAAAATACAGCACAAACTAATTCATTAAAAAAAAACATAATATCTAAGGCGACAGAAGAGCTATGTTGCCTTAACTATGTTGACATTTAAGGTTTTTTGTGTCGATCGTGACTGTCACCATATAGCATTGGTGTCACTCCAAACCAACATCAATGAGCGACACCAAAGACTTTTGGTGTCGGTCTTCACCGACACGAATACTCTATGGTATCAGTCACGATCGACACTAAAAGCTTTTGGTGTATGTCATCTTGCGTGACACCAAAGCTTTTCGGTGTCGGTTTCTGCTCGTCACTAAATGTCTTTAATGTCACCTGTATTGATGACGATCGTTTGTCCGACACCAATAATGAGAGATGTCGGCATATGAGCGACACTAAAACTCCAGTTTCTACTAGTGGTGTGAACTATGGATCATTGATTTTATATGAATTTGAATAGCATAAAAAATTATTTTCAATTCCAACTTTGAAAAGAAAAGATGGATCTACTAACCTTCGATCAAAATGTTGTGTACTTAGCCTTCGAATCACCAAAAAAAAAACAAGAAAAATAAAAAATGTCAGCAGAGAGATTCAAACTCTCACCGAAAATCCCATATATTTAGTAGACACACACCTCTTAGCCAACGCAACTTTAGATGTTAGAGCAAAGTTATTATAATCATTAGTTATTTACTTCAATGAATACATTTCATAAACTATATTTCTTTTTTAAGGAGATGAAGCAAAAAAAAAAAAAAAAAAAAAAAGTTTGAGAGCTCACAATGCAATTGCACTCTCACATTTGAACAATTTGGGTAAAATATTCTCATTTTCTTCCAAATATATATATATATATATATATATATCACACATTTACAATTTATCTTCCTTCCAAAAATACAAGCAAAGAAAGCCAAAATTACAAAGATGTTTGAATCCTTCTCCTAAGTTAAAAGAAATTGATATTGGTATTTTGATTGAAACCAACGAGTGAGGAAGAAACCAACTTGACAATTAATGAAACTAATCACTTTTATTATCAAGTAAAAATAGCATTAAATGAATTATTCTTAAAATTACAAATTACTGATCTTTAAGGCAAACATACACATCCTTTTATCAAAAAATTCTTTATGCACTTTAATGATTAAATTGATGTATTATGTATATATGATACCTAGATGATAATTGAAAAGATTTTTTATTTTATGACTATCTGCATTGGAAAAGCTCACTAAATAGATTAAAGAGAACATAATAACATAAAATAACGTCGCCTGAGAGATTCGAACTCTCGCGGAGAAACCCCATGTACTTAGCAGGCACACGCCTTAACCACTCGGCCAAAGCGACTTTAGATACTAATGAATAGCAAACGTTATTATAATAGTTAGTTAGTTACTTCAAAGAATAAAATTTTGATGAATTTTATCATTTTTCAAGGAGAATGAAGCCAAAAAAATGTTTGAGAGGCCATAACGCAATTTCACTCTCACATTTGAACAATGCGTGTAAAATATTCTTAGCTTCTTCCCAAAAAAGTAAAACACATATTGACTTCACTCATATATACCTATTTCGTAAAGTATAACACATTTACAATTTCTCTACCTTCCTAAAATACAAGCAAGCCAAAATTACAAGAATAATTATGATTCGATATGATTTCAGATGTTTGAATATTCTATTCATTCAAAAAAATTAATCATTGGCCGAGAATCAGCTAATTTATATTAGGTTGAAGATGAACAATGTTCCCTTCTTTAGACCGATCCTAACAGCAACAATGGCCCCAACTCATTTAGCTTCCAGCTCAGCTAAAAATGAAAGACTAAAGTTTGATTTAAAATAAGTAATAGAGGAAGTCAAGGAAAACAAATGTGTACGATAAATATAATTGCTCTCTCTCTCTCTCTCTCTCTCTCTCTCTCTCTCTCTCTCTCTCTCTCTCTCTCTCTCTCTCTCTCTCTCTCTC
>JBBMEG010000004.1:9935746-9955794 GCA_037832605.1 Cyclanthera cordifolia
TATTTAAACCACATTAAGATGTATCATTATGAGTACGAGAGAAATAAAGTAAAGTTTTACTTTCCTAATTATCTTCAACAATGCCTTCAGCTGTGGGAACAACTCATTCTCTCTCTCCGATTTTCTAGAATTCAATAAAAATAATTGACTTTCACAATGATTTCAAAATTTGACGACTTTGATTTACCAGTTTAAGATCCATTTTATAGGACAAAGAAATCCTTATTTTCTCATGACTACACCACTTCCATGGTTGTAGAATGCTAAATTTAGATGTTGTTGACTTGTTGCCGAAGTATCCTTGCTTGGCAAGCAGCAACGAATCTTTGTTGTTCATCAATCTTTGAATTAGTCCAACTTTATTTATCTAATTTTTCGCATTTTTAATATTTATATACCTTTGTCAATACCTTCAACATCTGAACTTCTACACTTCAACACTTATATGGTGGAAATCTACTACCTTTGTCAATGCCTTCAGTATCTTATGACGTCGAGAGCTTATAAAGAGAGGAACATGGTGGATAATCGAGGATGGGACATAGATTCATATTTGTAAGGATAATTGGATTTGTAGAGAGTATTCATTAAAAATCTTGAGTTCCATGGGTATTCTACTAGGGACGAAGGTCACTGAGTTGGTTTCTTCTTCTAGAGAGTGGTATATTCACCAATTAGAAGATTACTCATGTGCTGATGAAATTATGACTGTGATTAGTCTTTTGGGAACTACTTTGGAGTGCTCTAACTTTGTTTTGTGGCATTATGATTCCTCGTGTATCTTTAGTGTGAAATCTTCTCACTGACTTACTTGTAATATTAGAAGAGTTCAAATGAAGATGATATGTTGAATTTGGTGAGCTTGGTAGTTATCACTTTGGACGAGTTCAATTCCTAGAAAACTTATATATGTTTTTAATATGGCAAAATTTCCATGAAAATTCCTACTGTATTCAATTTGATGCATCGAGGCTTGAAGGGTGAGATTCTTTGTCTTTTTTGCAAGAAAGAGATTGAGTTGTATTTTCATGCTATTTGGAGTTGATAAGCAGTGAAAAAATTTGGGTGAAACCCCTTTTGCAAATTTTATAGGTTCTTAACAAGATTTCAGGTTACATTGATATTTTCATTGGGTTAGTTGACTTGATTCTTGTTGGAAAATTTGAAGAATTTATCCTCATGTGTTGGTGTATTTGAGGCAAACATAACAAGGTTCAGGTTGTCTGCTCAAGGTTATGTTAGGAGGATTCTTACTCTTGGGATTTCTGTAAATCGTGTCTGCATCAATTTCGAGTTATTCATTCCAAGGCTGTATTTTCTATGCAAAGTGTTTCTACGACTAAGGTGTCTCGAGATAGAGGCCTTTTGATTTGGGGTGCTACAAGTTCATTACAGATGCAACTATTGGTGTAGTGATCAATAAAAGTGGATTATGTGGGTTTGTATGTAACCACGTGGGGGAAATGACGTCGTCTTGTACCTTTTCAATCACGTGGAGGCGTGGACCCCACTTTCTTAGAAGTTATGCTTATTCCGAATTGTTTGATTATTTCATTGGATTTAGGCTTCGACATCTTTTAGGTGGAGTTAGTTTCTCTTTTATTAATTCAACTTTTACATGGCAATCAAATATGCACAACAAAATTGGGGAGTATGGTGGATGAGATTAGAGGTATTACAACAAATTTTCGTTGCGTGGCATTTGTTAGGTGCAATAAGCGAGCTAATGGCTTAGCTCATTTTTTTTGCCAAATTGGTCGAGGTTTGTATTAAAGATCTAGTGCGAATAGAAAATGGTCCTCCTCCTTTATTTTCGCTTTACCAAGCGAAACCAGTTGGGTCTAGTGTATATACCCAGGTTGGGTGTCCTTTTATTCCTTAGAGAGTGATTGAATTTTGAGATTTATGTAAGAAGAGGAGAGGAAAGGGAGGAAGAAGAGGAAATGGAATAATTTGAGAATATGAAGTATTTGTTTGAGAATTGGTGTTTTAGAGAGGAAAAGTTGGAAAAAGTTTTTTTAGGATTTGTGTTTAGGAGAGAAGATTTTATTTTAGAAGAAATTTGATATAAAGTTTTATTGAGATTTGATGGGATGTTAAGAGAAATTGAAGATAGATTAGAGAAGAATCGATGAGAGGTTGTGATGTATAAAAAATTAACATAAAATTTATATTCTCCACTTCATCTCCTCTAAATCCAATCACCCAATAATTTTTTTTTAATCAAGAGCGAAAAAAAAAATAAAATCGAGCGGAGTAAAAAAACAATAATAAAAGACAATTGGATGGGGTTGAAATTTGAGGCTTTGATGGAGGTAAAATAAAGTCGTGTCTGCTGCCCGCTACACACCGTCGACCGCTTTGCCAATTTCCTCACTCCATCAATTTCTCAAATTTACCCTTCATCTCTACATTTCCCGCTGTTCTTTCTCGATCAAACTGCCGATTTCGGCTGAATTGTTTTTTCGGTTGTATTTGAATTGGAGTTCGTTTTCTTTTCAGTAGCTCTGCTGCTTGGTTCCATCAGATCCGCTGGTGGAGTGCGGGAATCTAGGATTGGGAGCTGAAGAGATTGTGTGTTTCCGGCTGGATCTAAGCGGAGATGGCGTTGTCTGGTATGAGAGGCCTCTCCGTTTTCATCAGCGACATTCGTAATTGTCAGAATAAAGAGCAGGAGAGGCTCCGAGTTGACAAGGAGCTTGGAAATGTCCGCAATAGGTTTAAGAACGAGAAGGTTAGGCTTGCCTTTACTTGCACCATAACATGATTTGTCATCGTAATCCGGGCCTTTTGTTCCCTTGTTTGCGAGTGCTGGCAGTTTTGTCTATAAGAACTGTGGAAATCTCGCGATTACTTAATTGCCTGCTTGGTGTTTCGTTCTAAATTGTTTCAAGATAAAATGCAGATACCGAGTTTATGATATAATTATGAGCTGCAAGGAAAACTGTATCAATGGGTTATCCTTTCATTTTCTCGGTCTTTTTAGCATGCTCCGTAGTATTTTCAGTATCTATTTTATATTACTTTTACAGTGAGTGAATTACGTTTGATTACTCTGCAAATGATGAACTAATATTTTGGTTGCAAGTATTTAATACAAGCCAACTTGAGCTAATCACATAGTAACCAAGACCTTATTAATTTAAATTCCCGCCCAAATGTTGTTGGAAAGAAAAAAAAACAGAGGCAATATTTTATATGCATACAATACCTTTTCAGAAAGGTAAGTTTTAATTTTTTTTTTAATTTTATTATTTTTTTATATATATTCGTGAGCGTCCGGGGCAGCTTCCGCTACCTCCCTATTTTTATAGGGCAATCGACTGACTATCGACTACCGACTGACCTTACAACATTTGGATTTTTAAGGAAACTTGTAGGAAATTAATTATTAGATCAACGACCACCATGAATTAAATTCATAACTTAAAAATTCCCAAGTTCTTTATCTAACCACTAGGTCAACCTATAATGATTTCTAGAAAGGTAAGTTGTAGATTAGGTAGACTATTGGATCAATCTTAATTCATTAATTAACTATTTAATGATGAGACCTTAACCATTTACTTATAAAAGGGTCAGTGTAGTAAGAAAAAAGCAAGGACCTGCACTTAGCTAATGAAGTTTAAGGTGTAGGTGCCTATGCTCTGTTAGACAATTTTTGTACTCAAGTAATGCCACCCTTCGACTTGGTGCAAGCGTGTACACAATATTTTTTTTTGAAAGAAAACTTGTTTCTTTTCAAGTTTGTGTGTTGCGTGACAGCGTGAGATGATTAATTGGTAAATCATTCCTCTTTTATATCAGTGAGTGTTTGAGCCAGCTTATGGCGCTAGCTTATGGCTTTTGCATATCTCGACTGTTCTTACAAAACAATGGCCTTGCCTACAACATTTGGTGAAAATTCACAGGAAATCAACTCTCTTAGGTAGTTGGCCATTATGAAATAAAACTTTGTAAAAAGATTCTCCTTTAGTTCCTTTAAGTATGAAATCTTTGGAGGAGACTGCCACGTACTTCTTCTGTATTGAACTTGTTGTGCCTAGAGGGATTAAGGACATACTGTACCTTCTATGTGTGTGAATGTTAGAAAAACAGTACCCAGTTTGTGAGTGTTTTGATGAGAAAGGATAGAAAAAACATCCTAGGAGAAGCAAAAAGGTAGAAGTTTTTCACTTGGAGTGCTTTGCATAAGGAATTTTGTATTGATTTGATTGTGCCAATTTGGAAAGTATTAGAGGCTCCTGCCAATGGTGATATATATATTGATTAGTTTTTTATAAGCTTCTTTTGCTGTTTAGGCTCCTAGCACTTTTGATAAAACTTTGTTAAAAGGGAACATGACTATATGTTACTATTGATATTTGAAGTGAAAACAAGCACCTATGTTCAAAACAATTTAGAGATCAATCGTTGGAGTTTATGGAGCCTTGATCTCTTTAACAGCCTAAGCACAATGCGTTAGTATGGGCTAGAGGGTCATGCACCTTGATTTAAATAAAGATTAGGAAATTTGTTGTAGCTAGCCAATTCCAGCCTCCTTATTCCAATTAAGCAACTTCTTGAAAATATTTCATACATAGCAAAATATTTCATATTTAGCTAACTATTTCAACTTTCATTGTTTTTAATCGGTTATACTTGATTAATTTCAATTAGTTTTTTTTGATCGAAGTCATCAGTTTAACTAGATTGAAGTCATCGATTTGTGGGCTTGATTGAAGCCACATTTAATTTGATTGTATAAGCTTTTGCTATATTTGAATTTTTCTTAAATTTTGACATCCATAGAACTTTTTTTCCTTTTTTTTGTTATTTATGAAAAATCCCCTTTTTTTGATAGCAACTAGCAAGCATTGCTTGTCTTCAACTTTGTGCTTGTGTCCAGGATACGAGTATTATATTAGATTATTCTGATTGTTTCTGCTGAAGGCAAGCTCCTTATGTGGAAAAAAAAATCACATTTCCCTTGTGTTCCATTT
This sequence comes from Cyclanthera cordifolia, assembly GCA_037832605.1. Taxonomy (NCBI): domain Eukaryota; kingdom Viridiplantae; phylum Streptophyta; class Magnoliopsida; order Cucurbitales; family Cucurbitaceae; genus Cyclanthera; species Cyclanthera cordifolia. The sequence continues at coordinate 9,940,729 of JBBMEG010000004.1, forward strand.
ATTTGGTTATTCCAATACATTTTGTTAATATTGACATAAGTTACTAATGAGAATGATTTGTTATTAATGACTTATAACAGCGTAACAGGGTCTGACGCTAAACTAAGAAGCATTTTCTAAGTTATCTGTTGCGTGTATTTTTTGTTGCCTGTGTAGTTTATGGCTTCCATTTGGATTTCTTTTGTTGATTTCGTTATTTGTTATTACCTTTTTGATTTTGTAGCATTGTATCTTCACTCCGGGTTTTTTCCCGTTGGAATTTGTAATCTTGTTCTTTGCTCTTTTCATATTAAAACAGGGTCTGACGCCTTATGAAAAGAAAAAGTATGTCTGGAAAATGCTTTACATTTATATGCTAGGTTATGATGTTGATTTTGGTCATATGGAAGCTGTATCTCTTATATCTGCACCAAAGTACCCTGAAAAGCAGGCAAGTCTTGGCACCTTCCATGCAATGCTTGTGATTAGTTTCTTGATATCAATTAAAAATCTACTCTACTGCTAATAAGAGTATAACTTAACTGGCATATAATGTGTGTTTATGACCAAAAGGTCATGGGCTCGACTTCCCTCTCTAGTTGGTGAACTAAAAAAATAAAATAAAATTGTTCTCTACTCTTAAATCGATTAAAGTGTGATTTAGTAATTGCAGGTTGGCTATATCGTCACATCATGTTTGCTTAATGAGAACCATGATTTCTTGAGGTTAGCCATAAATACCGTACGCAACGACATTATTGGCCGCAATGAAACTTTTCAATGCCTTGCGCTGACTATGGTATGGTCATAAGGTCTTCAATTAGTTTAATTCCAAGTTCTTCTTATACCTAAGGAATTGTAGCTGTTCGATTTTTTTGTGTATAATCCTTTTAATATAGTATACATATATATGGTAGGTATGTCAATAGAGAAGTATTCAACTGCAGAATCCTTCGATCAATTTCATTTATTCTTCAAACATCATTTAACTGCTTAAAGAATTTATGGCTCGATCACTCTGGAACTCCTAACGAATTAGTTACATGAAAAATAAGTTTTATCGACCAAAGATTCTTCTCAAACAGGATGTAAAGAAAGTTTGTTCTACCTGCCACCTATAAAGCACGGACAGTTCATTTTGGGCGGAGTGTCCGTGTCGGACACGTGTCGGACACGGACACGCCCGGACACGCCTCGGACACGTGTCGGACACGCGAATTGAAGTGTCCAATTTTTTTTATTTTTTATTTAATAACGGACACGGCAAGGACACGGCAAGGACACGTTTGCAAGATTTTTTTTTGAAAAAAATAGTTTGTTTAACTCAAATAAGATAAACATTTTGTTTCTATTAATTAGTCCACTCTTAGAAAGTAAAACTCGCATTTTTTATCTTAAAATTAAAAAAAAAAAACAAATTAACTTCATAATATTGAATTGAATAAAGAAAACTTCTCCAACAATCTAATTGATGCCTACGTTAGAGAAGAGAATTGTTCATCTTCCTCTTTGTCACTTTGCCTCTCCACCCATCCATCTTCAACAAGATTCGCCTCACCATTAATCAATGAAAGGTTTCTTTTTCTAAATAAAATAAGAGTCGCCTCACATCCTTCCACTCAATCACCAACGAGTCCCCTCTCTTGTGTAAATCTCCAAATACTATCAAGCAAATGATTTCTTAAAAAATATTTAAGCATAGAAAAAAAAGTAAAAATCAAAGTACTTTGAATAAAATCATTTATTGTTTTCATATTATTTGGCCTAGTTATTATTATTACTATATATAAAAATAAAATTGACGTTAACTAAAAACCCTGACTAACTCTCTAACTAATTACCATAATACCCCTCATATTTATTTATAATTCTTCTAAGACCCAACCCTATCAGTATCCCAAACGTGTCCGTGTCCTAGTTTTTTCAAAATTGGCGTGTCGCCGTGTCCGGTCGTGTCCGTGTCCGTGTCTGTGCTTCTTAGCTGAGAATCACATATTATTTACTTTTCAATGCTTACTTTTGTGCCTCTACTTAGGAGATCTGTCTTTGTTGTAAATTTGAGTTTAGGACTTCTCCTTTTCTATTTCCTTTTAACTTCTTTTTTCTAGCTGAATTTGCTTATATTTTTTATGACTCGGGAACTTAGAGCATAGGCTCCTCTAAACATGGGTTTTATATTTTTGTTTGTTGATCTTGAAGAAAGTTGTGTTTCTTTTAGATGAAGTGATGCCAAGTATTTATCTTTAATGGATCTTAAATTTTAGCACCATTGAAAATTTTGAAGTTACTAATGAATAGTGGCATCCTCTGTCTGTTTTTAAGCTTTTCCGTTAATTATGCTGAAGTGATTGCTTTTTCATTATCTTACAGACTATTTTGAAGTTGTTAGCGGGGCAAGATGATGAGCTCAGGCGTATAATCCCCATCCTCCTTGGCTGTAAGGAGAAAGATGCTGTAGAAGAAAATCGTATACAAACATCTGTTGTTCCAAATGTTCTGGATTTGATGAAAGAGACTGCATTTAGCCATTTAATGGAGGTGAGCTTGGAATCCAAGTTGGAATTAATTTTGTATTTAAGATTGAAGTACTTATAGCTGATCAATTCGATGTCTCTAGAAGGAATTAGAAAAATGAAAAATGGGACTAAATTACTAAATTCGATCCATTTGTCATAGTTTGATTCTTTGTCAATTTTAATTTCACTGTGATTGGAGCAAATAGACTTGATGCAAATGAAGCTTTAGAGCGTTCAGAAGAATATTACTTATAGGGCTAGGCTCCATCTTGGACTTAAAATATATTTCTTCGAAGAATACCACATATTTTTGTTCGTACTCCAAGGGAAAGAAATAGCATGTTCTTTAAATTAGATGTATTGATTCTGGTTGCGTGGATTTGCAGGTGATTTTGGAAGTTGCCCCAGAAAATCTATTCAATGAACTTTTCACAAAATTTTTCAAGAATTCCTTGCTCGAGCTCTCTTTTCATCCCTGTGGAAACTTTGCTGTCCAAGCACTAATTTCTCACATAAAAAATGACGATCAAGTATGTCTTGGCATTTCTTTTTCTTACATAAGATGACATTGATATCTTAGTATACATCCGTCCCCTAATATTAGTAATTCCCGCACATTAGGGAACACATGCAAATATGTGGCCTGCAATAATAGTGCATCTTAAACAGTTTTTTGTATGCTATTGCAGTACATAGACTAGATTTGAATGTGGTTCGTTCTCAATACTTCCAATGGAGTTCAATTTCATTCTCTTGTTTTGTCGCTTAGATGGAGTTGCTATGGTCAGAAATTGGAAATAAAGTTGGAGATCTTCTTGAAATGGGAAGGTCAGGAGTCGTTGCATCTCTAATAGCTGCAAGTCAGAGGCTTCAAACACATGAACAGAAGGTCTATAATTTAGTTTTTTTATGCTTCCACGTTCCAAGTGTGAACTTATTATAAACATGTATTTGAACGTCGATTAAACACTTTTTTTTTGCCCATTTTTTAAAATATGAAATTATGATATTTGACAGTGTTGCGAGGCTCTTGTTCGTGCTGTATGTTCAACTGATGAATCTCCAGGATGCATTGTTCCCCGAATTTTATTTATTGATAGATATTTCTCTTGCGGAAATAAAGCCAAATGGGATTATCCTAGTGGAGTTAAAATACATGTCATGGGCTCTCTAATCCTGCAGGCAGTTTTTCGTTATCAAAGTGTACGCTCTTTTTCCCTCCCAGTTATGCCGTAATTTTGATTTTTGCAAGGGAAAACAAAGCATTCATATCACTATTATGCGACATGGCTGTCCAACCCTACACTATGGACCGTGGACCGGGCAGTTCATTTTTTGCATTTAGGTTTTATCTGGTTTGTATTACCGTTGTTACTGTTAGTGATTTCATACTTTGTTTTTTCTTTTTGTTTAATTAACTTTTTAAATAATGATACAATTTTGTGGGTTTTTATCTTAATTTGAACTAGTTGTATAGAGCAGATTCAATTTCATTAATGTCTGGTATGGAAAATGCCTAGGGTCCTTGTGGATATAATGGAACCATTACTGCTAATTGACTGAAGCAACACGAATTGCATTAGAGTTCTTAGATTTTATGAACGTACTTTTAATTTGTTTGGTAGCATTTTTTCGTGTGCCAACCAGAACCATAGCTCAATCGGCGTATGTGTGCCTGTGACCTAAAGGTCATCAGTCGAATCCCTCATCCTGTTGGTTTATTTACCGTTTACGATTCTGAAGAATCATAGCTTTTATATGTTTCAGGAGCTGATTCAGCCTTACATTACTAGTATCACATCTATGGAAGCCGATCATATCCTTGAAGTCGCAAAAGACGCCAGTGGATCTCGTGTTATTGAAGCCTTCTTAAATTCTGATGCCCCTGCAAAGCTAAAACGCAGATTAGTTACGAGGTATGCCATTGAATTATTTGATGGCGTTTAATGTAAAGAAAGTTTGCATTTTTCATAACTGTTCTCGTCCTTTTGATTTAAGAGCTCCAGTGGCGCATCTATTTGATAACTGATGCATGATCTATAAAGTTCAAATTACACAGAAAAGTTCAAATTACACAGAATGTGTATGACAATCACGTTGCTTTGGAATAATCAATGAAGCTTTCAATCAGTTTCTTTGGTTTTTGTTTTATTAGTTTTTGAACTCAGTTAATGACAGCTGTTCTATTCTCAACTGAAAGGCTACGAGGACATTTTGGAGAGCTGGCAATGCAGTCATCTAGTTCTTTTACTGTTGAAAAGTGCTATAATTCCAGTAACTTGTCACTACGGGAGGCTATTGTTTCTGAGTTGGTAGTTTTACAAAGCGATCTCTCCAGAACGAAGCAAGGACCATATCTCTTGAGGAAGTTGGACATTGAAGGGTACACAATTGATGCCTTTTCATTTCGTTGATAGGATCTAGATCTGTTTCCTTAGCCATGTTTTTGTTTTCATCTTAAGTTATAATCAATTTTTTTAGCATGTGTCATTAGGATCGTATTGAACGTGTTTCTTACAAATTATGTATCATGTCAGTTATGCATCCCGACCTGACCAGTGGAGGTCAAGACAAGCATCAAGGGAAACGGCTTACAATGAATTTCACAATACGTTTGGGACAGGAAAGCCGAAATCACTGAAGTCGGAGGGCTTCCTCGCTGATAGTTCGAAGCGTTCGTCGCATCCAAAGGATGTGAAGACAATTAGGCAAGAAATTGAGCATGCAACTTCTGACAAACCTTTTCTATCAATGTCTGGCTTCAAGGGTAAGTCAGAAAAAGGTAAACACAGTGGCAAAAAACATTCCAAATTTTCCACAGATTATGACATCTCCTCGGAAGGGAAATCGAAAAGTTCCAAACGGAAACATAACAAGGATCAGTCCGAGAATGCTACTGCGGGCAAAAGGAAACGCAAAGTATAGCTAGGATCCAAAAACAATCCTTGTACTGTTGTACACTGCAGCAGTGGCACAAAGCCTGGCAAAGTCTTCAAAGATAAGTTATAGAAAGTGCAGTAAGTTGTAGCTTAGGAGTTTTTCACCAGGAAAGTAGGACTCCATGATGATGTGGATTATATATATTTTTAGCTATAGTGTCTTTTTTTGGGGGGTCATTGCATAAGGCTTCCAAGGAATATAGAGGAAATTTCGTTTCTTTTTTATAAAAAATATATATATTTTTGTTGGGGTTGGGAGAAGATATTTTGATGCAGCATATACCATACAAGATCTTGGAAGTGACCATGCTAGTGATTGGAGAAATACGAGAGGTCAGAAATCAAAATCCTCTCGAAAAAAATATCGATCTTCATGTCGGATTACGGTGCTTGTTATCTACCAACCACATTAAATTCACTGTCAAAGATTCTGCTGTTGGAGTTGTGATCGAATCAAGTGACTTGTTGTCTTCCTCTGTTAATTTTGTTTTCAGTTTTGTATTGCTTTGTTAATTATGCCAACTTTTTCATATTTAGATTGATGTTTCCTGACCCAACGCACACAATAATACTCTTTCTTTCTTTCTTTAACTGATTGTAAGTTTCTAGATACCTTCTGATGCCTATTCCTTAGTCTTCGAACGTATTCGATGTATAATTTTTATTGTGGGACTATAGTCTTTTGTCAACTTCATGTAGGAAAGGAGTTCGACTAAGAAGTCAAGATTTGTTAATTCTGCATTTATCTGTTTTCATGTCTGCTTTATCTTTCTACTGAAGTTCATTATGGTTAGACCCAATTAATTTGTCATTAGAAAATATTATATTGTATAAAATATCATTTTTGTCCATGAACTTTCATTTTGTTCTATTTTGATCGTTGAACTTTTAAATGTTTAATTTTAATTCTTATATTTTGTTTTGCCTTTGTTTCATTTTAGTTGATAAAATTTCAAAGTTCAATTTTAGTCGATTTGTTTATTTTCTATTCTTCTATTAAAATTTTTGTTCTTTTAAATTGGTTTTAGATTTTTTTTTTGATAAAGAAAAAATCATCTTCCTTTTTAACTTTTCAAAATGTCTTGCATTTTATCTTTATTGTATTGAAATGATTAATATTATTGAACTAATTTTGATTAGTATTATCTTCCAATTTAATATATGAAGCAATTTTAAGATTTTCTTCTCAATTAATAGACTAAAGTTGAATTTTTAAAAAATTGAATCAAAGTGAAACAAAACTCAAATTTAGTGATTAAAGTGAAAATTCATTCACCAAAATAGTATAATTTTATCCATTTATATTTCAGAATTTATGCGTAGATTGAAAGAGACAGGAAGAGAGTAGTTATAAATCAAAACGTAGTTCAACTAACTTAAAATATAAACTAGATTAAGAAGCTTATCCCTTCACTGTTCAACTAAAAAACGGTTGATTTTCCCAGAATTGATAACAATTGATGATTCTTTTAGTTAAGTATCATTTTGCTTTATATATTTTGAAATTTGTTTAATTTTTTAAATTTTTTAAATTTTTTTTTTTCCCTTTCTAGATTGAACTTGTAACACTCAAACAGAGAAACTGAAGGTAAATTAAAGGAGCTTAAAATTGGCATTTGATTTGTTCAATTATACATTTACACAGAACAAAGATGAATGAGCTTCATTCATCACAAGAACATCAACTCTTTGATCTTTTAAAATAGAAAAAAAAAAAAAAAAAAAAAAAAAACTTAATTTTTGTTATCTCAATTACAAGCAATTTGAATTCCACAGCAGCCGGACTACGGAGTTTACAGTCTCTGGCTTGAAATACACCAATTTCTTAACATTCTTCTAACTCTGCGCTCTTCCTATTTGTTCAAAATCCAATGAATTGGGATTGCTGCAAATTCTTCTCTCTCTACTCAAAAGCCTTTTCAACGTCCTCAATCTGTTCGTCACCGCCGTTTTCATCTCTTCATCGCCGGAACAGTCGCTGGCGCCGGCGCCGGAGGAAGATGAAGAGGGCTCGTTTTGAATGTCAACAACCACCATTCCATCTATCCTTATGGTTTCCGAAGAAGAAGAAGAAGAAGAAGTTTGAGCTTCTTCCAAACAAACCCCTAATGAACTGATCTGCATTTGGTTTCCCCAAAACAGAACATTGGTAGGAAAAATTGGAGATTCCATCAACAATCCAGATTCCAAATCCTTCAATTCAGAAGGATTTGAAGATTTTGGCGCCACTGGATTTCTACAGAGAGGGCAGGTGGAATTGGAATTGAACCACATGTCGATGCAATCGACATGGAAGCCATGGTTGCACATTGGAAGCAACCTAGCTTTCTCACCCTTAGCCAACTCCGACAAGCACACGGCGCATTCCAACCCATCTTTGAAATTCTCCGGCGAGAAAACGATCGTGGGAATCGACCGGAGCACGGCGGCGTCGAGCCCTTTAGGCGATGTAGAAACAGGGGAGTCGTGATCGGACCGGGGAGCGGCGGGATTGTGAATGCGAGATAGCAGCCATCTGGAGTAGAGCTGAAGGATGAGAACAAAGACAACTACTAAGAAGAGGATGAAAATGGCGGCCACCATGATCTTGCCAGTTAGCTCCATTGCAAATGAGGTGGGCGATGGATGTTTATCCATTGAGAGGTGCAAAAATGGGTGATGAAGGTAAAGAAGGGAGAGTTTTAAAAGGAGAAAGGAGAGGGAAATTTGGGTTTGCATGAAGACTCTGCAGTTGACTTTTCTTGTTTGAAGAGAAAGTGGAAGAAAATAAGAAGTGGTTTATTAGTTGAACGAACCGAAGTGTTTCTATAAAAGCCACCACGTCGTCTTCCCCTTCATCACGACATTGCTTCTTTGACTTGGTCACCCTTTCTTTGTGTGTGTGTATATATATATATATATTTTAGTTCAACATGTAGTGGAGTACAAATGTATTTTCTTATTTACTAAACATAACATTATTATTATTATTATTATTATTTTTTTTTTTTTTTTTTTTATAATAGATAATCACCGTCCATTCTTAGGCCAGTCAACGAGATACATCAAAAAAATGAAAATTAAAAAATGTCACAGTTAAGTTTCGAATTTGAGATCATGAAGAAACATAGCTTCAGAATCCAAACCTTATATCACGGGACTAAACATAATATTACCTAAACATTATTTGTTTTATTTTGGAAAATTTTTAATCTTTCATCTTAACCATTCAACTAAAGAAATGTTTGAGATGCCAAAAGAACAATACCTCAACGGTACGTCCAAAAACCACAAAATCACGAGTTCGAAATCTTCATCTTAATTGTTGTGTAATCTCAAAAAAAAAAATAAAAAAAATACCACAACTAAATGAGGAATTGAAATTCGTGACCACTTAGTAACTGAGTCTACAAAAACATATTTTTAGAATATTATGTAAACCTTAAATCCATAATCCTAAATTTAAAAAAAAAAAAAAACGAACAAAATAAATTTATAGATTAAAAAGAAAATGTTAACTAGAGTAATAATTTAACCATTCTAAATATCTGTTTAAGAATATTTTAACGGTAAGTTAGTAGCACATTTGTTTTATTATTTAAAAATAATATAGTTCAACCGTTTTGTTCGATTCAGAAAACAATATTTGTAATCGTCTTCCTCTCATGTGTAAAAAAAAAATAAAAATAAAAATAAAAATAAAAAATTGAGGAATGAAGAGAAAAAGAGTGGCACAATTTTTAAACGGAAGTAGGTTGGTTCAAGGTGATTATTATGTGTGTTTGTTTTTTTTTTTAAACACATAAATGATTTTTTTTTTTTTTTTTTTAATTTTTAATTTTCTAAAGAGACTAACACAGAAAAAAGCACCATTTATTAGTGTGGCCCATTTTCACAGCGCGCTCACATGGAACCAACCCCAACCCCATTTCACCTACATTTATAGGTATTATTATAATTTCTTCCACTTTTAAATTCTCAAATATTTGATGATTTTATCTCAATAAAATTTAAAATCAATTATTAATTTATTTTTTTCTCAATATGCACAAAATCAAACTTAGTCTCAAGGTTGAACTATGTATTTTGACAATAAATTTGATTTAAAAAAAAAAAAAAAATCAAAATGAGTTTAACAATAATATAATTTTGATATAATATAGAAGTTATATGGATATATTCTTTAAATTTATAGAAAAATGTTTAGTAAAATTATTTTTAAAAGAAAAGCTAATAAAAAGTATTTTAAAGACTAATTTAAATTTTATTGAAAGTACAATATCAAAATTAAAAATGCCGAAGTACATTAAAGTTAGAAGTGACAATTTAGCATAAACAAAAAAACTAATATATATATATATATATATATATGTAATATTTCATTAGCTAGGATTTTTGGTGCTAGAAAAATTAAGAACAAAACAAATTATTTAGAAAGTTATGAACATTTTAATTGTAGGTAATAATTAAAATCACATATCTATAAAAGAGATCTTATCTCATTATTAATCATCATTAAATAAAACATGATTAAGCTAAACTGTTTGTTTTATTCCATTATATATTCGGCCGTATTCATTTTACCCAAGCAAGGCATTTTTGTTGTTTTATTGAATGATTTGATGGAATTGCATCTCCTTTCATCATTCCTAGTGGAGCCAATTCTATTTAATTCAAAATTTTCTAATCATATTATATCAAAAAAAAATAAAAAATAAATAAAACAGAGGATGCAGTTATAACGATATTGATCGAAATCTCTCTTCTTTGTTCTTCTATTTTTCTCTCTAGTTAACAACGAAAGAAGAAGAAAAAACACAAGTACTCACATAAGGTGTGAAGTGATTCCGTCAATATCGACTTATATTCACTTTCAACATAAAAAATTCAATTTACCTTTCCCTTTTCCCTTTCTCTGTTTCTGCTATCATCTCGGTCTCTGTCTCGATCATCCCATTCCCTTACTAAATATAATAAACCGTTAAAAAAAAGAAGGCCGAATCAAGCATAGTTCAACTGTTAGTAGTGATGTTTTAACATCCACTCGATTAATGGTTCGAGTTTTCGTAATTTTCTTTTGTTGTAACCAAAATGAAAAATGCACAAAAATAAGTAAAGTTTTTTTTTTTTTTGAAATTGTAGTGGATGTGTATTCTCACAAATAGTTATAAATGTTGTCAAAATTTAAAATATTTACATATACATTTATTAATTATGTATTATAAATATTGTATTATGAAAAATACGTGATAATATTCATTAATATAATGATTATATTTGTTAGTTTTTTTGAAATTTATTATATTTGTAATTATTTTCTAAATTACAGTTATATTTTTTTTGTTAAGGACATTTGAAAAAGATATTTAGACCTTATAATTAAGTCAAGAACAAATTTTTAGTTAAATGTTGAATCTTTATGAATAAATAATAAATATTCTCCTTTCTGTGTTTTATATAACAAAACCATTATGAATGAAACGCCATGGCTTACTTTTTGGATGTTTTTGTCTCTTTACCAAACCACAAGTGGGCCGCCTTGGATTGGGCCCAACAGTCTGTCCATGAAGCCTGCATTGTTTGGTAAGCCCATTAAATGCCCATGTCCCACGCAGTTGGCCCCATAACCTTCAGATATAGTGTTTATGGGCTTGAGTTATGTTTAGAGTTGGGCTGAATGTAGACCCAATAATATTATAGAAATTTAGGTGCGTTATTCTCACAAAAATAATTATAAATGTTGTTAATTTTTAAAATATTTGCACATTTAATCATTAATAATGTACTATAAGAAAATACGCGATAATACTTGTTGATACAGTAACTATATTTGATAATCTTTTTGTAGAGTAACTATATTTATAATTATTCTATATCTTTGACTAATTTGATAAGATCTCATTATATTATGATATCCCTATTAAAGGTTCATGCATTTTCACTTTGTGATTTTATCTTAAATTGGGCTTTTACAATTACTCGATCAAAATCTTATTGTATGATCCTAATGGAAATATGTAATTGAGTTAGAATATTTTTGTATTGACCTTTCATATATTTTTTGTCGTTCAATTTATTAACGGGTGTTTATGTTTTTAAAAATTGTAGGGTGATTATTTTGAGTGATTATAAACGATGAGTTATTATGAGTGATTAGAAATTTTAGTTTTAATAATAATTCGTTTGGTAGATGGTTTTGATTGAAGTGTTGTAGTTAATAGTTTGTTTGTTGATAGCTTTTATAGATGAGTTTCAAATAATAACTTGTTTTGATGAAGTTAGAATCCAGTTATTATTTTGAGAGATTATAAATGAATGAGTGGTTAGAAATGATTGATCATAAATGAGTGATTACAAATTAGTGATTATTTTGAATGATTACAATATTTCATTTTGATGTGTTTGTTTGAAGAGTGGCTGATAAAAACTCATTCGTAATTGCTCGATAATAACGTGAAACAAACATACGCTTAGAGTATTACAAAGATGTACAATATATAATCTCATCCTCTTTGCCACATTTTTTGTATTCTTATTACGTAAATTATAAACTTTATCTTATTTATTCGTAGACTATAACATTACATAAATTTTTGTGTTCTTCGTATAATAATGTGGTATGTTTGGCTACATCGTAAAGAGGAAACGAATGGAAGATATATCTACCCTAATATTTCCTATTTCCATAGCAAAAAATGGGAAGAAATATTTAAAGGTTTGCTTGAATTCTACTCGTTTAGAAAGGTAAAAAGCTTCAGTACAAAGGAAGAAATGCGTCTAATCAGATCGATATGCACTGCAAGTGGTTTAATACGCTGTCGTTTTGCTCACCGACAAGCCCTAACCAATTCTTCAGATCTCCTTTCCATTTTTTTAATTTCTAATTAACGGCTACTGATTAGCTTGAAACTGTTTTCCCTTTCCAGCTGTGTCTCACCCAGAAGCTTGATTTTGGGCGTTAATGGCGAAGGCCGATTTGTCTTCCGAAGAAGACGACGATCATCGGAATCTGATCCACCAGAATGAGATCAAGCATTCTCCTTCTCGTCACTCCGCCGTCTTCCACGTCGACGATGGCTTTGATCTTCGCTCCGGTTCTCGCCGGCGTCGTTTCTCGTTCAAAAAGAGGTATCTCTTTGCCATTTTTATTCCTCTATTCTTTGTACTCGTCTACTTCTCCACCAATATACGGAGTCTCTTCTCCGGTGAGCTCTCTTCGTCGTCTAGAGTTTTTGATTCTCTAGGTCATCGAATGAGGGAATCTGAATTGCACGCTTTGTATTTGCTGAAGCAGCAGCGATTAGGTCTTTTGTCTATTTTGAATCACTCTCTTAGTTCTCACTCCAATTTCTCATTGAATGTTACTTCCGCCAATTCGTTGAATTCGAGTTCTGCTTTGGGAGAACAGGACGATCGTTTCCAGATGCCGTCCTCTCCGTTCATTGAGGACCTCAAATTATCGTTAATTAGGCAGATTTCGCTGAATAAAGAGATCCAAGGTGCTCTTTTATCTCCACATCAGTCTGGGAACTCGTCGAATGAAGTAAGCAATGACGACCTTGATTTTGTTGGCTCTGGTTTCGATAGGTGTAGAAAGATGGAACAGAACTTGTCCGGTAGACGGACTATCGAATGGAATCCAAATTCGAATAAGTTTTTGTTTGCCATATGTGCTTCAGGACAAATGTCGAACCATTTAATTTGCTTGGAGAAGCACATGTTCTTTGCTGCCATTCTTAATCGAGTTTTGGTCATTCCTAGTTCTAAAGTTGATTATCAGTATAGTAGGGTGTTGGATGTTGATCACGTTAATAAATGCTTGGGTAGGAAGGTTGTCATCTCTTTTGAAGAATTTACTGAGATTCAAAAGAAGCGACTACAGATTGATAAGTTTATCTGTTACTTTTCAAAACCTGATCACTGTTATTTGGATGAGGAGCATGTTAAGAAGTTAAACAATATAGGGGTTGCCACGGGTAAACTCGAGTCTCCTTGGGACGAAAATATTAAGACCCCAAGCAAAAAAACAGTTCAAGATATTGAATCCAAGTTCTCTTCAGATGCTGATGTTATTGCCATTGGTGACGTTTTTTATGCTGATATAGAGCATGACTGGTTTGTTCAACCAGGTGGTCCTATTGCCCACAAATGCAAGACCCTGATTGAACCAAGCCATCTTATTATGGTCACTGCCCAGCGTTTCATTCAGACTTTCTTGGGGAGCGATTTTATATCTATTCACTTTCGCCGACATGGCTTTTTGAAGTTCTGGTATTTCATCCATCCCTTAGTACCGATTTATGATAAGTTAATGTTGTGTGTTTCATTTTATCTTCAAGGTAATGAATAGTATGATCACACATCTCGAGGTTACTTAATTTTATCTGCCTATATCTATAATATTATTGATATTTGCATTGTTCTTAAACTTCTAGGCCTCCACAATGCTTCAACTGTTTTTCAAGTTAGACACATCATTTCTTACGTTTTTACTTTAATGTGGCATGCATTATATGACGATGAAGATTGGGCTTGTTAATGTATGCTATACCTCCTCGTAAGTGCTTTCGGAAAGGCCTTGATGTTAAGATGATAACTCACAGTTTTTCTTTCTTGCTTCTTTTCAGTAATGCGAAGCAGCCTAGCTGCTTTTACCCTATTCCTCAAGCTGCAGACTGCATTGCAAGCGTAGTTGAACGGTCCAGTTCACCTGTCATTTATCTTTCCACGGATGCTGCAGACAGTGAAACTGGATTGCTGCAATCTCTTGTTGTGGTGAATGGAAAGCCCATTCCACTAGTTAGACGACCTCCTCGAAATTCAGCTGAAAAATGGGATGCTTTATTGTACAGGCACGAGATTGAGGGAGATTCTCAGGTGACTTATTTTAGTTAAGCAAATGCGAACTATCTAATGCAACAGTTGATATATTTTATACATCCTCTAGTATTGATCGTGTTAAATAACTTCATTAGGCATTAGTGAATCTTCTCTGGATAAAAGTGTTGATATTTGATATAGGAAATGGGTACTAATCACTGTTTATAGATCTTGCTTATTCATTCTTTGGACAACAAAAATAAAAAAATTATATCGGGTTGGTCAATCTTCCAACCCGTCCAACCCTATGCATTAGAGCAACCCAACCCTACCCATCCCTATATTTTTGGGTTGGGTTCTCGGGTTATGTTAATCTTCTCTCTTTTCTATAAAACAAATATATTCATATCCCATAAATATATAACAAATAAAAAAAAAATGGATGATACTATAACTTGAACCTAGATTATCTATTTTTTTAGTCCATGTAATTTATCAATATGCTAAAAACATATTTTTTTAATTTATTTATCTTCTCTCACACACACTTATTATGTACATGTATATATTGTTCTTTAGTTCAAGTTTGGTTGGGTTGAACGAGCCAAAAATTGGTCAACCTTAGAACGAACCAAACCCAACAAAAATTAGAAAATCATAACCCAATCCAACCCAAATAGAATTATAACTCAACCCAACCCAAATAGAATTATAACTCAACCCAACCCTTACGGCTTGAGTTGGGTAGTTCGGGTTGTTCGGGTTGTCTGTTCTTTTGTACACTCCTAATCTAGGTTAGCCCATGATAGTTAAATGAAGAAGACAAATTAGCA
>JBBMEG010000004.1:10024183-10034200 GCA_037832605.1 Cyclanthera cordifolia
TTCATTTATTTAGTAAAAAACAAAGTAAGCAATGCTTAACTTGTATAGTAAGGGGTGTTTGGATTTGAAAAAGAAGAGGAGAAGGAGTTACATTACAACCTCTTCTTAATTCTTTATCAATCTGTCTTCAACTTCTTTCCTACATCTCATCAAAACATCAAATCGAAATTTATATTAAATTTCATCTAAAACAAACATCTTCTATCTTTAGCACAAATTAAAAAAAAAAAATAAATAAATAAATAAATAAATCTCCTCTTTAAAACACAAATTTTCAAATAAATACTTCTAAGAGGTGCTTGATTGATAGAGTTTTCAAGATTGTTTGTGACAAGAATATGAAATTGGAAAAATGCAAATGAGAGTTCTTTTCCATGATTTAATTTTCTAAATCATTATTTTAATAATCTAGCTTTTCAAAATCATTTTTTTATCTTCATCTGAACTATTCTAACTATAACATTTTTATTCTTTTCATAACTATTTTTTTACTACCATCATAATTATTGTTTTATTTTTCAAATAATTATTCTCTTCCTCCTGAACAAAAATAATCATTCTCTTCATACTCAATCACTTTCTTATTCTCCCTATAACTCTCATTTATTCTCATTCCCCAAACACACATTTAAAACATTTTTTGATGAAAATAGATGAGAATAATAGGAAGAGATCTCTTCTAACAATTGACATGTAAAGCTGTAATCTCATCAAACACTAGTTTACTCTCAGTTCTCTTTCTTTATTTAAGTTAGATTCATCACGGAGTAAATTTAATTATAATCGTCTCTTAAAAATCTAAACTTTGATATAAACACAAAATGCCCAACATAAATAATGAGATAAACATTTGCTTAAATAACATGAATAGGTGTCACAGTTATTTTTTATATAAGTAAAAATATATACTGGCAGCTAAGTAAAAGGTGGGCAGAGGAGTTTTACCTGTAAAAAAAAAACAAAAAACAAAAAACAAAAAACAAAAGTATATGGCTGTTTTTGTTTAAAATAGGAACAGGTGATTAAAAATACAAGCAGGCAACCATAAACAAAAAACAAAGTAAATTAATAGGAAAATTAAAGTACCAATTATAATTTCTCTGTTTACTTATATATACCCACCAATTTCTTCCTCTCAGAAATCACACTCTTCCTTTCTCTCTCTCTCTCTCTCTCTCTCTGCTCCACTGCCTTTGCTACTGTTATCTCCATCTCCAGTTTCCCTTTAAACAAATTAAAAATAGTAGCAAAGGCAGAACTCACCCCATTAATCATTTGTTATTTTAGAGAGAGAAAGAGAGAGGAAGAAATATCTGAGTTGTAACTTGCCTTTTCTGTTCTGGGTTTCCATATTTCGAAGGATTCTGTCTTAATTCCTCTTCCAATTACAGATTTAACTTTCCAATTCTTCGAAAATTCGTCTGGATCTGTAACTGGCCGCCATGGGTGAAGCTTCCCAGATTCTGTTACCGGAGTCATTTCAAGGCGGGAGAGGCGATTTCACAGAGCAAATTTGGGTAATATGGGAGCTAATCAAAGCCCCATTGATAGTTCCAGTGCTGAGATTGATGGTTTATGTTTCATTAGCCATGTCTCTCATGCTTCTCTGCGAAAGACTTTACATGGGAGTTGTTATCATTCTGGTTAAACTCTTCTGGAAAAAGCCTGAAAAACGTTACAAATATGAACTCATTCAGGATGATTTGGAATCTGGAAGCTCCAATTTCCCTCATGTTCTTATTCAAATCCCCATGTTTAATGAAAGAGAGGTTCTCATTACTTTCTCTGTTTTTGTTGTTTTGTGGGTTCTGTTTGGATCCTACATTTCTCAATCTGTGTGTTGTTTGTTTGTTTGTTTATAGGTTTACAAGATCTCCATTGGTGCTGCTTGTGGTCTTTCATGGCCGGCCGACCGCCTCGTGATTCAAGTTCTTGACGATTCAACCGACCCTGTAATTAAGGTAACTGGGTTTCTTCGTTAATTTGTTCATCTTCAGCTCAATTCGTTTTCCAATCTCCTGGTGTTCTGTTTTTGCTTTTTTTTTTCACGACATGTCGTTTTCAATCCAAACTCCCCCCCATACGATTCTTATCCAATTAGAAATCTCCAAATCTTGAAATGTGGGTTTGTGTTTGTTTTTGGCAGCAAATGGTGGAGCAAGAATGCTTGAGATGGGCGAGTAAAGGAATTAATATTACATACCAAATCAGAGAAACCAGAGGAGGTTACAAAGCCGGAGCTCTTAAAGAAGGACTTAAACGAAGCTATGTTAAACATTGTGAATATGTCGCCATTTTCGATGCCGACTTTCGCCCCGAGCCCGATTATCTCCGCCGCGCCATTCCGTTCTTGGTTCATAACCCCGACATTGCCCTCGTTCAAGCTCGGTGGAGATTCGGTAAGCTTCTTTTCTTTAGTAAGAAACTATTAGAAATGAGAATTTATAATAATCATTCATTTTAAATCATATTATTACTCAAACAAATTATTAACTATATCAAAAATTAATTACTAATCTAAATCACTGGCAATTTAGATGCACTTTAATATGTATTTTGGAAATTTAATTAGGCATTGATTAATTGCATTTATGTGTTTGATTATGTTGGTGTAATTGGTAGAGTGTCGGTGGTCTGATTTGGGTACTCTTTAAGAAAGAATAAACAAATAAATAAATAAATGATTTTTGTGTTTTTTTTTTCTCTCTTTCTTTTTCTGAAAAGAATATAATAATTGTTTTTTTTTTATTGGTATTTTCTTTTTTGTAAGTTTTGTTTTTGTCTACGCTATTATCGTCGGCGGGGGAGATTGAAGGGAAAATGGGGCCTACAAACATACACAAAATGGGGTGGGCCCTACCTTTTTAGCAACCCCCTTTGCCAGCCACCGTGATCGGGACACATGTTTTACTAGCGCTCGTAACGAGTTCTGGTCCCACTCTTGAAAAGATTACCAAAATAAATTAATACTAAATTAATTAATCTATATTTTTATTTATTTCCAGCATGTTTGGCTAGAAACAAAGTTTAGAGAAATAATAATAAGAATAATAAAAGAAGAAAAGAAATAAGGCTATGTTTGGTTTAGCTTAGCCGTCATTGACCAATATAGTTTAGATTATAAATTTGAATTTTCAATCCTTTGTTAATGCGGTATTAGATGCAAAACTTCTTTAATTATTTTGTCTGAGTTTAAATATTAATAGAGGGGAGAGATTCAAATTTGTGACTTCATGGTCATCTGATAGACATTAATATCATTTGAATTTTTTTTAAATTTTAAGATAGTATAGTGCAATAGAATCAGTAGGTGGACTTTTAAATTAATATTTCTTAATTGTCGAATTAATGCACCTTGATCAATGGATCGTAAGGTCCTCGGGGGACATTAATCAGCTTGATCAACAGAACAATAGTTATGCAACATTAGTGTAAATTTGATATTTAATAAGTTAAGAGAAGAATTATAATTCTTGTAAGATATGTTTGGTGCGATGGAAAGAATTGGATGCAAAGGAAAGAGATCTATTTTTATTGTTTGGTCTATTAATTTCAACTCTTTTTTTTTTTAATCCATTCTTTTTCCTTTGTTTGGGGGTAACCAAACATCTCCGTAACCTAAGAAAAATGGTCTTCTTCCCTTCGCATTTATTGGTCGCCGAAATGATGTAAACGTTATAGTTATAGCCGTCTGCAGAAAGTCAACAACTTGTTCCCAAATGTGGCAGAAAATTGCAGTCCTTTCAGGGGTAAAACTGTCATTTCGTCTGTTGAAATTTTCTTCTTCCATTTGCGGAAAGTACGGGGTCTGCGATCGTTGGATGAGGAGAGGGGTAGTTTTGTCATTTAGACAAACCTGCCTCTACTCTCCACGTGCTTTTTCTCCAAATTTCCTTTTTAATAAAATAAAAGACCTTTTTTTTTTATTAATTTCCGGTATTTAAAATTTATTTGTACAGTCAGCGATTTATTGGTAGGCCTCGTTATTGCTACCGACACTGCGGAAGTTTGTCTTGCTCTGGATGAGGTGGCACATCTTTTTGCATTGATCACGTTAGGGGAGGGTAAAACAGGAATTCTGTGAATCCATTTTCTAAATTAACTAATCTAAAGTTGCCAACTCATCACTCACATGAAAGTTCCTCAACGTGGGGGCCACACTCGATAATGTCCTCCTTGTAACATGTCCACCTGGCCTCTTCTAAAACAGTTCCTTTTGTTTTAGTGGCTTTGCAGCCTATGTTTTGGGAGGTATGGGAAAGAAATAAAAAAAAAAATCTATTTTTAATCATCTTGAATTGGATATAAATTCAGAAAGCGTGGATATTCATCTCATAATTATTTGACAATGAGAAGAATAGTTCATCTTATTTTTAGAACGTTTAAGGGATTCTCTAGCTTACCGATGTGGGACATTATAAAATTCTCAACACATTTTCCTTTCATTCTATCGTAATCAAACATGTTCTAAATATCAATTCAATATTAGGGAGTATTTGGATTTTGGAGGAGAGAAGAGAAGGAGATGAACTCTTAGTTTGTTTTTAGTACATAGTAACCTCTTCTCAATTTTTTCAACGTCTCATCAAACCTCAAATCAAAGTTTATATCAAATTTCATCTAAAATAAATATTTTCTCTCCTAAACTTGAATCCCAATTTTTTTTCCAACTTCCACTCTCTAAGACACCAATCCTCAAACAAATACTTCATATCATCAAATTACTGAATTTTCTATTTTTCCTCTACTTTCTCTCCACCCTTCTTATCAACCGAATATCCAACCATAGAATAACAGTATTATTATTATTATTATTTTAATACTTTGGCATTATTGTAGCATATAAGTTGTTGGGACAATTATCATTCATCATAGTTACTGGGTGATTTCAGTTGGTAAAGTCATTTTCAGTCTAAGATTCCCAACAATCATACCTCTAATAAATTAATTCCTAAGTTTGTTGAATTCAAACTATTAGATTTTTAATATCTTCTTTTAACTATTCACAATTCACATCACTTTTTTTACTTAAAAAAGAATTGTGAAAGTAAATTAAATTTAGGTTTTAAAAACTATAATTTAATCATTATAATTCGAAAAAAAGTTAAATTTTTTTCAAAAAGTAATTTGATAAAATACAAAAATTAGCCTTGGTCCTTCATAATCGATGGGAAGAGCATCCATGGAAATTATCTATTAATACATAAATGATGTGATTTTTTTTCAACCAATCATTTAACTCACGTTGTTATTATTTATCAAGACATAGATATTAAAATTTGAGTTTATTTATGATGTAAAATTTATAATTTACCCTTATTTTTATTAAATTTATTTATTTATTTTGTTTTGTTTTGTTTTGTTTAACAGTGAATTCAGATGAATGCCTATTAACAAGAATGCAAGAAATGTCTTTGGATTACCATTTTAAAGTGGAGCAAGAAGTTGGTTCTGCTACCCATGCCTTCTTTGGCTTCAATGGTATTTTACATTATACTCCATGATTATGCTTATATTATATTCTAATCCCTCTTTTTTCATTCAATCTTTTGCACCTAATTAAAAGTTGGTTTGAAGCTTGAAAATTATAGAAATTTACTTTACAAAGAAGCATATTTTGGTAATGTGTTTGAGCCATTTATACACAAACAATCATCATTCATCATCATTGAGAAGGAACCAACTTTGGTTGGACAACCTGTGAGTAGCAACAATTTACAGAAACATTATTAATTATCAAATGTATTTATTTTTTCTAAACACGACAGATTACAAACAAGTTGTTAAGATCCCGTCACATAACTCTTTAGGCCCAGTTTGAAAACTATTTTGTTTTTGTTTTTGGTTGTTGAAATTTAAGTTTGTATTCACTTAAATTCTCTCCCTATGTTTCATTTGCAATTATATGAAATCGTGAATCATAATCAATTTTCATAAACCATACCAAATATTTAGAATTTATTTTATTTAACTTTTGAATTATGGTTTGGTTTTTAAGAACACAAGTAAGATGTAGTTATCTAAGTCGTGAAAATTATACATTGAAGTAGTAGTTGTAGTCTTAAATTTCAAAAACAAAAAACAACGAAATAGTTATCAAACAGGGAACTTAGCTTCTAGCTTTTTAGTTTTTGAAATTTAGCTTGTTTTCTAATACGTCTAATTCTTTATAATTATGAGCTCTTAAGAAAGCATTTGAATTTTTATCCAAAATTAATAAACAAAAATAAGTTTGTGATCAAAACTACAAATGTATAATTTTCAAAACTCGAGTTTGGCTTTTGAAATCTATAGCTAAAAAAAGGAACACCATAACAAAGAAATGTGTAGGAGAAAGTAATATTCAATAATTAGAAGAGTAAAGACTCTGCATTTTATCTACCGATGTATTTGTAGATAGAAAACTGAGTCTGAAAACTCGAACTAAAACTAAAACCGAAGATTATAACAACGGAATCTATGCGAAGATTATAACTATTTAAATATTATATATTCATAGCCATCTAACTTAAACAAAGAGTTCCTTTCTAAACTAAGAATGTTGAATTTGGATTCATTTGATTGAAAAGTAGTTTGTATGATATAGGAACTGCTGGTGTATGGAGGATTGCTGCAATTAATGAGGCAGGTGGTTGGAAAGACAGAACCACAGTGGAGGACATGGACCTTGCGGTTCGAGCCAGTCTAAGAGGCTGGAAATTTGTCTACTTAGGTGACCTGCAGGTAAGAATAACAAAAACAAAAACAAAATTAATTAATTAATTAATTAATTAATTAAAATAAGGAAAGGAAAGCATGATGAATTTGGTTTACAGGTAAAAAGTGAGCTTCCTAGTACTTTCAAAGCCTTTCGTTTCCAGCAGCACCGATGGTCATGCGGCCCTGCCAATCTTTTCCGCAAAATGGTCATGGAAATTGTCAGAAATAAGGTCATTAACTTTTTTTTTTTTTTTTTTATGTAAATATGAAAGATTTTTTATATATATAAAGGGGAGACAACGCTTCTATTGATATGACGCAAAACAAAGTCATGAGATGTGATTGACAAACTGGACAATATCCATATCAATGTGGAAGTTTGTTGTATCTAACGAGTGGTATTAGAGCTTGGCTCTTGACTTAGCGATGTGGGTGAAGACTCTCGGTATGGAACAAAGAAAACCAACCTTATATGGTTTAGGTGTACTTTGTTTGAGGGAAGATCTAAACAAATGTAGTTGGAAAATCTCGAGAGTTCGAGATATATTTTGTTTAAGAGAAGGATTGCTGCTATTGCGTGCAAACAAAGTCCCACATTGCTATGTTAGAGGGAAGATCTTGGATATATGGACAACATCTCCCTCTTTTGGGTAATGACAAAAAATTAAGTCTCGAGGGGTGATTCTTAAAAGTCAATATCATATGAATGTCAATGTCCGTAACACTTTTTTTTTTTCATTCTTTACTTTTTTATCTATGGCTTTAAAAATTAAAATTAAAATTTGAATTTATCTTCTTTGAGATTTGATTAAAGAAATATTTTCTTCATAATAAATAGGTTAAAAATATCATTTTGGTAGTAGACTTTGAGTTTTTTCTCATTTCGAGTTTTTAGAGTACATTGTTGAGTCTTGTATGTTGTAAGCATAGCTTGCAAACATTTAATAAATAAACTGTGTATTATTTCAATGTTGATTTTTATTTTGTTAATCTTGTGGTAACTTCATTTTTTAACTCTATGTTTTATTTTTACTGCAGAAAGTGAATGTGTGGAAGAAATTCTATGTGATTTACAGTTTCTTCTTCGTGAGGAAGATCATTGCCCATTGGGTTACTTTCTTCTTTTACTGTGTTGTTCTTCCCCTTACAATTTTGGTTCCTGAAGTTTATGTTCCAATTTGGGGAGCTGTTTACATTCCTTCAATCATTACCATTTTGAACTCAGTGGGAACTCCTAGGTTTGTTTGTGTGTGTGTGTGTGTGTGTTTTTTTTGTAAACTTTTGTTCTTTTACAGCAAACCAAACTTCATTAGCTATTGAAAATGCAGGTCAATTCACCTTCTTTTCTACTGGATCCTTTTCGAGAACGTCATGTCGTTGCACCGCACGAAGGCGACTCTAATCGGTCTGCTGGAAGCCGGTCGAGCCAACGAATGGGTTGTCACGGAAAAGCTAGGAGATGTTCTCAAGAACAAGGCAGCTGCTGATGCCAAGAACAGAGGAAATTCCAAAGTGCCTAAAATTAGGCTGAGGTGCAAGTTTGGTGACAGGTAAAAATCTAAAAACCATCCTCTTCTTTTTAACTGAATTCTCTCTACGCACTCGGGAAGATCGAAATCTAACCGTCGATGATTCGTTCGACAGAATCAACACATTGGAGCTGGGATTTGCAGCATTCCTGTTCTTTTGTGGATGCTATGACTTTGTTCATGGGAAGAACAACTACTTTGTGTACCTTTTTCTTCAGACATTGAGCTTTCTGGTCACTGGATTTGGCTATGTTGGAACCATCATCCCAAGCTCTTGAAAACTGAAGCACACTCCCATTTGTTTAATGCCTTATTTTTGCTACTTAAAAAAGGTTATATATAATAAAAACAAATACAAAAAAAAAAAAAAAAAAAATGTAGCCTGCCTAACTTAGAAGAAGAAAGAGCCTGAGATATCATGGAACAAAGCCAAGCTTGGGAGAAGAAACTGAGAGAGTTTAAAGGGGAATTGAATTGCTATGGGTATTTTCGTAATTTAAATTGCTTTTTTCAATTGTGAAATACTTTTTTTTGTTATTTTCTTCTTGGGTTTCTTTTTTTTTCTTAGCTTTGTGGGGGAATAAATAAGCACATGGATTAAAGGGTGAACTTGTAATAACACTTGTTTACCATTTTTAGTTTTTTTTTTTTTTTTTTTTTTTTTTTTCAGGAAGAATGTTTTAGGTCAGTGGAAAATTTTATTTTTCTATTTTTATAATTTATTTTTTCTTTTCATTATTGCATTATGTAAGAGTTTCATGTTTGAAAGTTGGATAGTTTTTATTTATGGTAAAATTATATAATTTCCACCAAATGTTTCGTTTTCATATAGTTTACTTTACTGTGATTAATTTATTTTACGGAAAGATTTGATGGTAAGTTGGTTTCATTGTTTAGTAATAATTCAGTTTAAAAGTATTTGACTCTCATTTATTCAAGAACAACCGTCTCATTTTAGATTTGTGGTTCTTCTCTTCCAATTTATACTTAAAAAAGACTGATTAATTCTTTTAAGTTATGTATGATTTATAAAGGTAATTAAGAACAAAGCATGTTTTGTTATTTAAACATTGGCAAACAACCTTAGATGTGGGGTGAGAAAATATTAAATTAGCTACTTAGCATTATTTTTAGTTCAACAATATAAGATAGGTGTAAAGTTTAAAATGTAAAACTTCTAGACACATCCCCTAAGACAGTTGTGTTACTTTTATTATTATTATCAATTGATTTTTAGATAAAATCGTATACTAACTAATATGATATTGCAGCTTGTTAAATACAAAAATAATATTCGATTCCAATAAACTTGAAATATGATGTAACAACTTAAATTTTCTAACTATATCTTAAGGGTAGTTACTATACAATTGCATATTTAGATTGAAAATTCTGAAGAAAAATAAATAGAGATGCATTAAATAAAATTATTTTAGTCTCCTTTAAATAATAAAATAGAGTTTAATAACAATGTGCTAAAACAATAAATTAAATCATAAGTGTAATGAATGATTTAAATGAATATTTCTTCTCAATCAACTACCAACCACATGTATCAATACTTGAAAAAATGTTTGTAGAAGAAAAAATGAATATTAAGTAAATATTACATTTCATACTAAACATCTCAAACAAGTCCTAATTAATAATAACTTTTTCATGGAGACCTGTAAGCCTACATTATAAATATATATGATAAGCAATAATAATGTTGGCTGTGGGGTTCGAACCCACGCGCACTTATGTGCAGAAGATCTTAAGTCTTCCCCCTTAACCTCTCGGGCAAACC
>JBBMEG010000004.1:10071357-10088542 GCA_037832605.1 Cyclanthera cordifolia
TTATAAAACTTATATAATTTAAAAAACAGTTACAAATATAATAATTTTAAAAAATAGCAGTAAATGTAGTTATAGTCTTTTTATAATATTAAAATGGAGTAAACTATAAAAATCAATATGTTGGAATTATATTAATTATTATGTTAGAATAATTTATCTAACACATTTTTTTAATGAATTGATTAAACATTATAAGTACAATTCTGTGGCCATGAATTTCGATGAATAACCCAATAATTAAGAGAATAGTTCAATTATGATAAATTCGAAACAAGAAACTAAGTTTACCTAGATAAGTATCAATAATGTCAAAAAGGGTTTGTAGAAAGGAAGGAGACCGTAAAATCTTGAACCACTGTACTCGGTTATGTTATCGTAGATTTTATTTTCTTTTTCTAATTTTTTGTAAATAAAACTAAGATAACCTCAATTACAGTTTTACTTATATATATATATATATATATCAAAATTAAAAAAAAAAAAAAGTCAACAAAATGTGGCAATGAAAGCATCCATAAAAAAATGTCAATTAATTGCCTAATACATTTTTATCAAAAAAATGATTTTTTTTTTAGTATAAATTGAGAGAGCGGATTACAAATACCGATTTTCAAAATTGAACCGAAGATCGTGGTGTACAACTGAATTATATCAAAACAATGAAAACAATGCGCCAAATTCATATGCCGAAAAGAGCCAAAAGAAGTGAAACTCTAAAAGGAGAACCTATTTGGCAAAAATTTTAACAACAAACTACTATTCAAATTCTGGCAACAATGTAAGTCCGAAAACGAAGAATGATGGTAATGTTATAGGCTAAAATATCTTGAAATACTCAGATAAGGATAGGACCCTCCCGGGGTCGGCATTGGTCGGACAAATGGAGGCCACGACCCCTAGAAGGTCGGCCAAGTCCATGCCAACCCCCTGGGAGTCGGTCAAGCGAATGTTCACCCCCCAGGGGTCGGCCAATGGAGGCCACGAGCCCCAGGGGGTGGCCAAGTCCATGCCCGACCCCCGGAGTCCACGACCCTCAAAGGGTCTGCCAAGTCCTTGCCGACCCCTCGGGCAAATGGAGGCCATGGGCCAAATATTCTTCTTATTTACTAATGTGTTGAGATAAATCGTATATCTGATATGGTGTTATTAAAAATGTTATTAAAATATAAGAAAGCATAGAAACGACAAACATAAAACAAAGCAACAACGTTTCAAAATATAAATCTAATAATAATTTTTTAATAAATTTAATCTTTAATTATGTTGTAAGCTAAAAATATCCCGAAAGACTCGGAAGAGGTTGAGACCCACCCGAAGGACAAAAAAGCTAACGCCGACCCCCAAGGGTCGGCCAATGGAGGCCTTGATCCCCAGGGGGTCGCCCAAGTCCATGCCGACTCCCCGGGGCCGACCCTGCCCTTTGTCGACCCCCCGGGGGTCGGCCAAGCAAGTCTGGCTCCCTTGGGAGTCGGCCAAGGGGAAGCAGTAATTCTGGTCGAGATAGGACTTTCATCCCTATGCATAGAGTCTTTTGACCCAACTTAAAATGACCAGTAACTACGGATGGGTCTTGATATCCTGGAAGTAAGAAGGGACACAACCCACATAAGGGTGCGCGCGGTACAAATGCCGAATTGCCAAGTACTACAACTCCTAAGTCAAGGCAAAACACTCCCAAATTGGCGACTTAGTGCTGAAGAGGGTGATGTCAAACACCAAGGAACTCAACAGTGGAGTCCTGAGGCCAAATTGGGAAGGACCATACAAGGTCGCCATAGTGGCGCGCCCATGCACCTACTATCTCGAGAACATGGACGGGAATAAAATCCTCCATCCTTGGAACGTCGAACACTTGAAAAAGTACTTTTAGTAGATTTTATTTCAAGTTGTTAATGAATAAAAGTGCTATTTTTCTCATTCTGTCCATCTTAATTTAAGTGTATTGCTTCTACTTTCATAAACTTAAATTGGGGGTATACAAGATATAGAGAAAAAAATAGAGAAAAGATAGAGAAGAAAGATTGGTATTTCATTCAAAGTAAAAAAGTTACTAGGTTACAACCTAGAAAGAAAATTAAAGACTGCAAAGTAAAATGCCTCAAGTAAAAAGGAAAGCAACATAAAAGTCATCAAGGCCCCCCAAAGCTGTGCCTGCTGGAAATTGGTCGATTGGGTCCGGCTTGGGCAGGTGCTGTCCTAGCTGAAAGAGCCTGACTTCTTTCGGACACGTCTTGGAAGATGCGTGAGTCATAGCAAGCGGCTTGGGCTAGATCACTTGGAAGTCTAGACTCGAAAGCTGGCAGGGAAGGGTCGGTGACTCTTTCTGTAGTGCTGGAACAAAGAGATCGAAAAAGAGGAAGGAGGTAGCCATAACTAACCCTCCTCTTGGATTCGGTCTAGGGCCCAGCCAATGGCAGCCTCGCCGGCGTTGTTCTCCAAAATCACAAAGGCAGGGGAGCCTTTCACAAGGTTAGCCAGGTAGGCAACATTTTTCAGCTTCCCTTCAGCTGAAGGCAACTCTCGTCGAAGGCGGGTAATAGTGACAAGTCGTCTTGGCGCGCACAGGCAGCTAGACTTCTGGCCGTTTCGGTGGAAGTACGAAAGTCAACCAAGACAGCCTCGGTGACTCGCTGAGCTTCTTGAGCCTGTGCGAGCTCCCATTTAAGTTTGTCCGTACTAGTAGACAAAGAAGAGCGACCTTGACGCAAGTATTTAGAAAAGTGACGAGAGGCTTAGGCGAAATGCATGAACGCATGCAAAAAATCAAGGTAACAAGTTAGCATGTGTACTCAAGTCGATATATGGCTGTAAAATGTGAGGTCTTCGTACCTCATGTATCAGACGAGTCCCTTCTTTCAGAACCTGGGAGGCGTCTCCTAGAGGAAAGGTAGCTGAAGAAGACCCCACTTCGCCCCACAAGTTGGAGGCCAAAGTCTTCTCCTCCTGCGGGTCCAAGGTAGGACGATGCAGCCCTGACAATAGGTACGAATCGAACCCAGGGGTAAGGCTATGTAAAGGCGTCTGGTCTGAACCAGAGATGGGATGTGGTCAAATCCAAGGCCGGGTCCGTTAAACTCCGCGTTCGATCTAACATCCAAGTCCTCCGGGACTTCAGGAAAAGGGAGATCTCCATCGTCATCAGGTGGAAGGGAGCAGCCCTCCGAAGTAAGGTTCACCGTGTCGTCGGTTGGAGGTCTGTCAAGGGGCGAGACGTTTGGCGAGTCATTGCATCGAAGACGCGCCTCAGTGAAGGCTCATAGTCCATGGCGGCTGAACACGGTAAAAGACGTTAACTTACATTTCTAGTATTCAAGGCATGCTAAGTTAGAAGAAAAAGTAGGCTGTATACCTGGAGCGGATCCCTCTTGTGGGACGGGCGACTCCGAGTTAGAGTCAGCTGGCTTTACTGAATCTGGAAGAAGGTTGTAAAGTACCAAGGAGTTCGTGGTCAGGTACTGCGCGCTGCGAGTGACCTCCTCAGGGTAGGTCATAATGACCTCGTAAAACTTCATTACCCGAGAGTGAGGATTTAACTTCATGTGCACTGTAAACGACACAAAAATGTTAGTACAGTGCCAAAAGATAGATAAGCCAAAGCGAAAGAAAGTATACCATATGTCCCGAAGGCGGTGGGAATGGCCAGTGAAGCCTCGGTTCCTGGAGTTGCCCAAGGTCCTTCAGCGAAGAATAAGCGCTATTTCCACCCCTTCTGAAAGTTAGGGCACGCTACCAAAGGAGAAAGTTTGCTCCTGGGGGAAAGGTAGCAACCCACGTTGACGTCGGGATGCTGGCAACAACGGTAAAGTGAGAGAAGGTCTCTGGTGTTGAAGGGACCCTCGAAGCCGATGTATACCTAAAGGCTATGAACGCCGAAGAAGACATTCCAAGCGTTGGGAGCCAACCCGGCCATACCTAAGAATTCTTGAAGAGACTGTATAAGGGGAAGCCGAACTGCTCTGTCGAACATGGTAGTGTAAAGGGCCACCTCGCCATGAGGAGGACGGGCATATGTCTCCGAAGCAAGCGAAAGTCGAAGGGTGATCTCGGCAGGAATAAGGAACTGGGTCATAAAGTGATCTAAGTCCTCCTGAGTTAAAATGGACGCATCCATTTGAGATCCCGACCCCACCGCCAGGGCTCTCCGCCGAGTCCTCTTAAGCGAGGAGGAAGCCCAAAGGTGAAGGGATTCGGTCTCGTAGTCAGACGAAGGGTCCATGGCAGCCAAAGTAACGAGTAGTCTGCAAATAACTATGTTAGGGAAAAGGCAAGTCTCTAACAAAGAGAGCCTAAGTACCCTACGAAATTCGACAAACGACTAAACGGGCGAGACTTTTATAAAAATTACCTAGGTAGCCTAAAAGTTTCAAAAAGCGGTGAATAAGGCAAGACTTTTATAAAAGTGCCTAAGTAACCTACCACTTTTAACAAATGATTGGGTGGGCAAGACTTTTATAAAAAGTGCCTAAGTAGCCTACAAATTCGGAAAAGTACTCTAATGGGTGAGTCTTTGAAAAAAGAGCCTAAATAATCCTAAACATTTGTGCATACATGCGTAACGGGCAAAAATCGAAAAAAGTGCCTAAATAAAGGTGGAATTTTCAGAAATATGTCTAACCGTTAGCATGAAGTCGAAAAAAGGAAAGTAAATACCGAAAAAGTGAGGCGCGACAGATGCTTTCTAAAAATCCAAAACGCAAAGCAAGTCTCCTCCCACACTTTGAAAAAATCAAAAATCCTAGCCTAGTGAGAGGCAGGAAAATCTCTAAAGGATAAATATTTTCTTAAAAAGAGAGGGTGATTTTTCATTGAATAAAAATATTATCTTGGAAAAGATATTCTTAGAAATAAGAATAGGACCATTTTAATATAATTATTCTTAGAATAAATATTTCCCATAACCTTAAAACTTTATTTGTTTGAATATTATTTAGGAAAATATATTATTGAAAAAGAATATGGCCTAAATAGTTTTCAAGGAAATACTTCGTAAATTACAAGAAGATAACTTTTTAGCATCCCGAAACTTCGAAAAAGAAGCAAGTGGCTAAACTTCTTCAAATTTGGCAAGCTCGAAAATAAAGAGTGGGGGTAATGTTGTAAGCTAAAAATATCTCAAAAAACTCGGAAGAGGTCGGGACACACCCGAAGGACAAACAAGCTAACGCCGACCCCCCGAGGGCCGACCACGCCATTGTCGACCCTCGGAGGCCGGCCACGCCATTTTCGACCCCCGGGGGTCGGCCAAGCAAGTCCGGCTCCCTTGGGAGACGGCCAAGGAAAGCCTTGACCCCCAAGGGGTCAGCCCTTGCAGCCTCACCCTTCACGGGTCTGACAATGAGTAGGTTAATCCGAGTGGATTGGCCGTGGAGGTCAGGACTCTCCAAAGAGTCGACCGAGTCCAAGTAACGTTTGGAGGCGCTGCACCCTGTGGCGTCACCCGTTACAACGAGTAGGTCAATCCGAGTGGATTGGTCATGGAGGTCAGACTCTCCGAAGAGTCGACTAAGTCCAAGTAACGTTTGGAGGCGCTGCACCATGTGGCGTCGCCCGTTACAACGAGTAGGTCAATCCGAGTGAATTGGCCGTGGAGGTCAGGACTCTCCGAAGAGTCGATCGAGTCTAAGTAACATATGGAGGCACTGCACCCCGTGGCGTCGACCGTTACAACGAGTAGGTCGGCCCGATTGGGTTGACCGTGGAGGTAAGGACTCTCCGAAGAGTCGATCGAGTCAAGAGTCAAAACGTTACACCTCCTAAGGGTAACGGTATGGAGTTACGCCAATATTCATACCCGGATTAATGACGGACGTTTCTAACGGCTGATCATTATATCGCCATAAGTGAGCTCTAGCGGTTACGAGACCGACTGCTATAAGAATCCAGTCATTTCTCCCTTTCAAGGGACAGATCCTAAGTTAAATACTCTGACGTCATTCATAAAGTTCTAAATTATTCTCATAAACTCCATTTCTGACTTAATCATCGAAGACCCTGTGGCTCATACCACACCGATGTGTCCTAATTTCACTTATTTGCAGGCCCTTTCGTCCTCAGTTAAACAAATGATTACTGTGAATATTCGTCGACCATTTGTCGGCATCAACAAATTATAATACATATTTTAAAAAATTGTCTTTATCTTAAATTAATATTATGTAGATAACAAATAAATGAATTAAAAAAATTTACAAAATATTAAATAAATATTTTAAATTAGGGTAATTTTCACTTATTTGAAAATATATAATAATGGTTATGATATTATATATATTGTTGAAATTATTTTACTTTTGACTTCCAATCTTGTGTTTTTATTTACTATCAAAATGTGATCAAACTTATATCCTAAAGTTTGCACTTTAAACAAATTTTCCAACAAGCACATAAGTTGTAAAACAGAATAGTAACACGAAAAAATTGGACACCGGGGTCCGTGGTTCCGTACGTTGGTCCTACGTCCACGAGCACCTAAGCCGTAGCCTAGGTGAGACAATTTTATTAAAGAATTTATCAAGAATAAGTTCAGAATTACAGTATCAATTACAAGAGCATAAACTAAATACAATACAAGTGATACCAATTTGAAAAATTAATAAAATTGCCCAAGAAGTTGCTTATGCAAAAACAAGAATAAGGGAAAAAAAAAGGAAAGAGACAACCTAGAGTAGAGAAATGACTTCTTTCTTCTTCTTGAACTCCAAGATTGCTTCAAGAACCTTTAATTTGATGAAAACTTCAAATTGAATTGAACTGCAGAAGAGGACCGCCGCTGCAGTCGTCGCTGGCGCTGGTGTTGATGGCTGGCCGTGGCCCCCTAGTAGGGTCTCTCGCTCGCAACTAAGAAGTTGGAATGGGGGAGTGAATTTCAACCTCCACTTTGCTTTCTCTCTCTTTAAAATTAAGTATAATGACTCAATTACCCTCACTTTCCTTCTATTTTACTCAAACACCCTTGATTCTTTAGCAAACTCCCTCCAAAAAGTTAAACAAGATTAAGTTTCTAATTTGGCAATTCCTTTCAAAACGTACAATCAAAAGCTTAATCAATTGTGTTGATGAGGCCACATATTTATACTAAAAAATGAGTGCACATGGGTAAAATAAGATTGGCTACCTATTATATTAATTTTGGTGGTTAAATAACCTTTAAACTAATTAACCAATCCTAACAATTTAACTAATCACCCTAATTATCATTAACTATGTATTTTTAACTAATTGATGTAAATGATGTTTAATTAAAACAAAATTTCTATTAAAGTTTAGGCCATATTTTAACATATATAAAAACTTTTCTGTAGATTAAATGAGATTTTGTTCCATAAACATTTTATTTTGATTTTACTGTGCCCTTAGTCGGAGTTGTCGTTCACCACCAGGAAATTTTCAAAAGTTTAGGATTATGTTGTCCCCTTCGCCAATGGTCACTGAGAGCTCGACTGAACCTTTGGGGGTCAGAGTGCTATCGCAAAATTTGACTAAGGGTGTCACATTTAGCTTGAGCCTTTCTCTTTTTAGCTTCATGGCGTCATAAGCTTTTAGCGATAGTACGTTTACCAAACTACCTCGGTCAATAAGGATCCTCCTGATGCAGATGTTGGAAACATTCAAGGACACCACCAAGGTGTCATTGTGTGACTGGTAGTGAAGCTAAGTAGCTCATCTGTCGCATCCATCACCTGCACTTCTTCACCTCTCAGCACGCCTTTGCTTGTCTCACCTTCTATTCGAACCACTGTTGGGTTCTATTTCTCAAACCAGCTAGGTGGTACCCCTTTGACCAGCTCCCTCACGCTTATGTATTTTTGTGCCCTCCTCAGCAGCTCAACATACATGGTGGAGCTTTCTTCCTTAGTGACCATCGGAATTTTTCATCTTTGAGCCCGATCATGACTGCTACAAGAGCCATACCATCGGTGTACTCCTCAACCTGCATCGCCTCATTGTTGAAGCGTTCTATGTACTCCTAAAGGGTCTCATGGCCCTCTGCTTCATGGTTAAGAAATGAGTGACAAACTTCTTTTGGTCTCGCCCACCCAAGAAGGGGGTGACAAAAGCTCGGGCCACCTTCTTGAATTACGCAATGAACTTTTGCTTAATCTACCGGAACCATCTCACGCTGGTCATATGAGCGTGAATGAGAATGCTTAGCACTTGATTGTATCTCAAACTCCATGGAGCTCCATCCATGCCCGATAAGAATCTAATGCTCCACATAATCATTGGACCCATCATACGCCTTTCATGGTTAGCAGCTTGAATTTCACAAGGACCGGCTCCTTTTATGATTTCGTGAATGAAAGAAGGATCGACCTGGTCGACTAGGTTGTCCAGGTCCAGCTCGTCTTGGTCCTGCGCTTTCTTCATATCCTCCGATTGATCTTGGAGAAGGCGAAGCTGAGCTAACCAAGGTTGGTCCTCGGCTCCACTAGGCGCTGCTTTCTTCCGGTGTGGATTGATCATGTCCATCAAGTCTGTTTCCAAGACTAGTTTCGTCTCCCGAGCACTTGGGGTCTGTGAAGGGTGTTGGGTGGATGACCCTTGACAGGTGCTCATCGGCTGTCTACTTCGAATTAAGGTCATTCTTGAACAACCTTCAAGTCAGGAACCAATCCTTTTGTGAACCGAGTGCTCCTTCCTCCGATCATTCTACCTAGTCGAAGTCGTTCGACCGGTATCTCGTGTTGGGAAGGAGCCTTTGTGGCTGGGGCTTTCCCTTTAGCACGGTCTCAAACAAAAGGCGTTGAATTCTTCGCAACAACCTTTTTCTTGGTGGGTCTTCGCCTCACCACCTCCTGTAGTGCTTGTTGGTTTCCAGTGATGGTAGCCTTCACTGGAGGAGGCTATTGGAGTAACTCCATTTGGCGACTCAAATTTTCTGCCATTGCTTGCACTTGTCCTTCCAGAGCCGCGAACTTTGGATTAGCATGCTCCAGTTCTTGCCTAGACACTCCACCCTCAAGATCCGGGTGGTTCTCGACATGAAAAGTATCATGTCCTCTAGCTGCAACTCTCCTTAGACCATGCTCGACATCCATCTCTTCATCAACACAATGGTGGTTGTTGTTCTGAACGTTCGACATTTTTGTAGAAAAAGTATAAGGATTAAGCTTTTTGGGTAGAACACTCCCTCATCCCAACAGACGGCACCAACTCTTGATACAAAAAAATGGTCAACAGATCAACGGTAAAGATTAGTTTACCGAGGACGAGAAGCCTGCAAAATGAAAAAACTTTAGGCACACCGGTATGGTGTGAGCCACATGGCCTCTAATGCCTATGTCAGTAAGAGCTTTTGGGAGAGTAATTTAGAGTACTTCGGGACTTAGAACAACTTACAAGGATTTTCACGTAATTGATAGAGAATGCTCTATCTTCTTATAGAAGCCAATCTTGTAACCGTTTTGACTCACTTAATGGTGGCTTTATGGCCAACCGTTAGAAATGCCCGCCATTAAGTCATGAATGAATACTGACGTAACTCCTAACCGTTACCCTTGGAAGTGTAACAACTTTGACTTGGGAGTTACTTGGACACGATCAACTTCGGCAGGTTTTCATTGTAGGATCGAAAGCTAAAACTAGATAGGGGTGAATATGGTTGTCCACTATTTTTCTTTTTAATAAATAATCTGCTTTGTTAAACTTAATAATCAAAACCATATCAAGTTCTAAACTAACAAAAATCATATGCGAAATTGAAAGTCAAAAAGTAAAAGATTAGGGAAAGAAGACAGTGGTTCGGAAAATCCCTACTCCACCTCCTAAGACTTCTTCTTGAGGATTCTATTGGTGATCCTCTTATCAGGTGAGAACCAAACCTACACAACCCTTTTTTTCCGAGGCTAAAGAGAAACCCAATTCTTTTTCAATGGTTCAGGATTAAACCAATTCAATTTTCACAACCTAAGGTGTATCTCACACCTTATTACAAATCCCAAAGAACACAAAAATAAATTTCACTGAAAAATTACCTCTTGTAGGCAAATACACAAGTTGATACACAAAGTAAAAGCGTTCTCATAAACATTTGCACTATGCCGGTTGAAAAGTATGTGAGATGTAAGTAATAACACTTTTTGATCACTAGATAATATGGAGGCTTGTTGGAGAGAAAAAATTGAGAGATTTTTGTAGAGTATTTAAACGGAGAGAAGGTTAAAACATGGCCATCAGATTTAGGGTAAAATTTGTGGATGGATGAGATGTAATGAAGATGGGATAAAATACTGCCATTGGATTTAAGACAAAAGGTATGGATGGTTGAGATTCAATATAGGAGAGATGGAAAGAAGTTTGGATTAATAATAATGAAAAATAATTGAAATACGGTTTTTCTTTAATTGGAAATTTTTTGCCAATCTTGTTTTGCTCATATCCCCTCGTTTGTACTCTCATTCTAATGATTCAAGATGTGTTGTAATCTTCTTTTCGATATCTACAAGATAAACTCTCTTTGAAACACTAAAAAAGTCAGTACAACAATTTAAGTTTGTTAACATAAAAAATATTTAGATTGATTTGAAGCTTTAAAGCTAACAATCTCCCTTTTTTATGATGACAAACCACTAAATAATCATTTAAAATTCGTCAATATTTTCTCACTTTTGTTATCACCAAAAAATACAAAAATATATTTTCTCCCCCTCAATTTAATACATGATAACAAAATTTCTCCCCCTCAATTCAACGTGGTAAAAGTTTTTTTTATTAAAAAGAATAAAATTATCATTAAATGTGAATGATACCAAGCGCAAGTCTATTTTTATAGACGGTTTCTTTATTTGAAGCTTTTGTAAAAATATCTGCTACATGTTTCTTTGTAGGAACGTAATTAACGACAATATTTCCATTTTGCACATGTTCTCTAAGTAAATGATGACGAATGTCTATATGTTATGTTGTAGAGTGCTGAACAAAATTTTTTCTTAAATTAATTGAACTAGTGTTATCACAAAATATAGGAATTTGTTCCAAATTTAGACCAAAATCACGCAAAGCTTATTTCATCCATAAGACTTGAGAACAACAACTAGCAACAACAACTAGCAACAACAACGTATTCAGCCTTAGTAGTAGATAATGCAACAAAATTTTGTTTTTTACTATACCAAGAAACTAATGAACTACCTAAGAAATGACAAGTTCCATTAATACTTTTTCTATAAATTAAACTACCAGCAAAATCAGCGTCAGAATATGAAATCAAATCTAGAGATGCATTCTTAGGATACCATAAGCCTAATTTAAATGTGCCAAGTAAATATTTAAGAATTCGTTTCACTGCATGCAAATGTGATTCTTTAGGGCATGATTGAAATCTAGCACACGTGCATACACTAAACATTATATTAGGCCTACTCGCAGTTAAGTAAAGCAATGATCCGACCATATCTTTATAAGCTTTAATATCCACATTTTACCTTTATCATATTTATCAAGCTTTGTAGTGGTATTCATTGGGGTCTTTGCTATTTTTGCATTGTCTAGCTTAAACCTTTGAGTAGATCTCTTATGTACTTCTCTTGATTTATGAAAATTCATCTTCATGTTGTTTAATTTGAAGTCCATGAAAGAATTTTAGCTTTCCCATCATGCTCATTTCAAACTCGTTGTGCATACACTTAGAGAATTCTTCACAAAGAGAAGGGATAGAGGCACCAAATATAATATCATCAACATAAATTTATACCAACAAAATATCATTTTCTTTAATTTTAATAAAAAGCATATTTTCACTTAGTCTCATTTTAAAATTATTATCAAGCAAAAAATTACTCAAACGGTCATACCAAGCTCGAGGAGCTTATTTCAAACCATAAAGAGCTTTATTTAACTTAAACACGTAATTCAGATTGTCAAAACTTTCAAAGTCAGGAGGTTGTTCAACATAATCTTCCTCCATTATAAAACCATTAAAAAAATGCACTTTTTACATCCATTTGAAATAAAATAAAATTCTTATGAGATGCAAATGCAATCAACATACGAATCGACTCAAGCCTAGCAACAATAGCAAAAGTTTCCTCATAATCTATTCCTTCTTCCTGACTATAACATTGAGCAACTAACCTAGCTTTATTTCTAACAATATTACTAGACTCATCCATTTTTTATTTCTAAACACCCATTTAGTACCTATGACGGGATGAACACTAGGACGTGAAACTAACTCCCGTGCATTATTTCTTTCAAATTGATTTAGTTCCTTTTGCATGGCGACTAACCAAAACTCATCAGACTCAACATCTTTGAAAGACTTAGGTTCAATTTGAGATACAAATGCAATGCTATTTAATGCATTTAAAGAAGATTGAATTATTACCCTTTCAGATACATCACCTATAATTAACTCCTTAGGATGGTGAGTAGAAAATTTCCAATCATGAAAAATGATTGCCTCTGGCTCCTTCTGAATTCCACTTGCTACTACTTCTGAATCTTTGTCATTGATCGATGGTAAGATCTTCGAATGACTTTTCTGATTCAACACTCACATAAAATTTATTAAATTGAACATGTGTTTCATCAAATACGACATTCATTAACTCTTCAACTACAAGAGTTCTTTTATTGAAAACTCTATAAGCTTTATTATGCGCATAATATCCTAAAAATATGCCAATGTCAGTTTTTAAATCAAACTTTCCAAGCTTCCTTTATCTTTCAAAATGAAACATTTGCAACCAAAGACTTTGAAATAATTAATATTTAGGGTTTTTTCATTAAAAAACTCATATGGAGTTTTATTCAAAATAGGTCTTATTAAAACACTATTCATTACATAAGATGTAGTATTAATAGCCTCAGCCCAAAAATATTTTGGCAAATTATATTCATTTAACATGGATGTAGCTAATTATTGTAAAGACCGATTTTTTCCTTTCTACAACGCCATTTTGATCGAGGTGTTCTTGGAGAGAAAAAATCATGAGTAATACCATCTTCTTCACAAAACTTTTCAAACAAAGCATTTTGAAATTTCCTCCATGACCACTTCTAATTTTTGAAATCATAAAACCTTTTTCATTTTGAAAAAGTGATAAAAAAATTTTAGTGTTTCATCCTTATGTGAAAAAATAAAATCCAAGTAAATCTTGAAAAATCAACTATTACAAAAGCATAATGTTTTTCACTTAGACTTGCAACTCTAGTAGGACCAAAAAGGTACATGTGTAATAATTGTAATGGTCTAGAAGTAGAAACTATTTTCTTTGGTTTAAAAGATGACTTAGTTTGTTTACCCATTTGAAAGACATCACAAACTTTATCTTTTTCATGGAAATATTTGAAATTTTGATTTGAAATTGACTTTCAATCATAGTATAAAATATTTGAAAACTATCTTTCGCATAAAAAAAAAATTCATTAAATAAACGCAAGAAAGACGAGTATCTTCATCAATGAAAGTAAGACACTGTCGTTTTTCACCACGAGTTTTAATTTTAGAAGCATCCCAAACATCATTATGCATTAGATAAAAAGGTTTTGAAGCTTTGTAAGATGTTGCTAAGTATGCGGAAGGGTGATTTTTTTTGTTAAAATGCAACTTTCACAATCAAATGAGAAATAATTGATCCTTTAAATAAATTTGGAAATGTATGTATGCTTGGGATAGAAAAAAAAAAATTGTTCTAATTTATGATGACAAAGGATAGTTTTTTCTTGCATGCTAATTTTGGAACATGGAAAAAAGACGATAAAAATAATGTCACAAATTAATCATAATTAATATTTATTATTCAAAATGATCCTAATAAAGTAAATTATAACATTAATTAACAAAAGATTTTATGAATATTCTTTTAATTTAACTAAATTATATCTATCACTTAAACGTGACTATAAGTCTTGTACGTGCGTTGCACATTTAGACATTGTATTAAATACTTAAATAAATTAAATTTGAATTATGAAGGTTAAATTGTAAAAAGGAAATTTTTTTTTTTTTTTTTTAGGTTAAGCTATTATTCTCATTAAGGATAATTTCAGTTTAATTTTTGTCATTTTTGTGACAAATCGATAACCAAACTAATAGTTTCATTTTTTTTAATAATTAGGTTCAAACCGATGTCCAATAATGACCAAATCATTGGTTTGCTTTTTATTTGGTTTGATTCTGTTTTTGTTTTGATTTCAATAAAAATTTTTGATTTATTTTTCAATTTTTTTTCTCATCAATTTGATTTTAAATTTGATTCTATAGACTTTTATTTTACCAACAAAAAATAATATTTTTCAAAAGTATCACAATATTTACAATGTTTTTATTTCAAATTAAATTTTTTTTTTCTATCAAATTTAAATACAACCATTTTTTTTTCTTATTATCTAAATATTTGGTTCGGTTCGATTTTTTATTGGTCTTCCATCAAGAACCGAACCGATATGTTTCGATTTTCTAAATTATCAAACCAATTGATCCAATATTTTTCTAAAAAATTAAACTATCATTGGATCAGTTTGGGTCGGTTCGATTTAACTATCATTAGAGCCTTCGTCACCCAATTCCTGGGTAGGGGAGATCAGAAAAAACCGGTCACCCATCTACTGACCGTGAAGCAGAGGAGTCAGGAGACTCTTCGGGAGTACATAACAGGCTTCAACGACGAGGTACTGCAAAGTCGAAGGGTACTACGGCAGCACGGCTCTCGCAGCGGTCGTAGTCGGGCTCAAGGATGAAAAGTTCCTGTGGTCGCTAGGGAAAAAGGCTGAACTCACTTATGTCGAGCTGCTAACCAGAGCGCAAAGGAACATGAGTGTAGGGGAGCTGGTTAACTCCCAAGGAGGCACAAGAGGAAGGCGCTCCATTCCGGAGCGTGAGAAGTTGACTAGTTGCTGCGAGTCTAACTACAAGGAGTCGCGAAAGCAGAGGGCGAAAGAGCGCTCAGTGAAAAAAGAAGACCGAACAAAGGGGTACCACCTAGCCAGTTTGAAAAATACACTCCGATAGTGTTTCCCATAGAGCATATCTTGATGGGGATTCAAGATAAGGAGGAGCTAAAGTGGCCAAGCCGAATTAAGGCGGGATCCAACAAAAGAAATAAGGGCAAGTACTGCCTATTTCACAGGGATCACAACCACAAAATCTCGGACTGCTATGATTTAAAGGAGTCCATAGAGTGCTTCATCCGAAGAGGACAATTGGACAAGTACGTGGAAGATGGTGGAAAAACGTCTGAGTCTACTGGTAAGAAAAGGGGAGGCGAAAAATCACCACCACTGCCAGAAATTAGAACCATCGTTAGAGGGCCGGCTGGAGTGGAGTCCAACCAGAGTCGAAAGGAAAAGGTGAGACAAGCCAGAGGCTTGCTAAGGGACGAGGAAGTACGAGTAATGACAGTAGTGGATGAGCAACTTGGCTTCACTACCGCTGAGGCTATAGCATTACACCAGCCGCACAATGACGCTTTAGTGGTGTCCCTGACCATCTCCAACATCTGCGTCAGAAGAATCCTCATTGATGGAGGCAGCTCGGCGGATGTGCTGTCGCTAAAGGCTTACGACGCCATGAAGCTGAGAAGAGAAAGGCTCAAGCCAAATTCGACACCCCTAGTCAGATTTGGTGGGAGCACTTTGATTCCTGAGGGTTCAGTCAAGCTCCTGGTAACTTTTGGCGAAGGGGACAACATAGTCCTTTACTTCGTAAATTTCTTGGTGGTAAACGACAACTCTACCTATAATGTAATACTGGGAAGACCCACGATTCATGGGTTAAGAGCGATCACGTCAACCTACCACCAGGTAATAAAGTTTCCTACTCCTATGGAGGTGGGGCAGGTTAGAGGAGAACAATTATCCTCGAGGGAGTGCTACCACACCGCCCTACGGGAAGTGG
This sequence comes from Cyclanthera cordifolia, assembly GCA_037832605.1. Taxonomy (NCBI): domain Eukaryota; kingdom Viridiplantae; phylum Streptophyta; class Magnoliopsida; order Cucurbitales; family Cucurbitaceae; genus Cyclanthera; species Cyclanthera cordifolia. The sequence continues at coordinate 10,087,196 of JBBMEG010000004.1, forward strand.
TAGGAGTTAGTGAAATAAAAGATCGTTGAAAAGGAGCCAGGTGAGGCTATGCAAGGGACAACATCTGTAACGGTACAAATCCAACAAGTACCTAAGTCCCAAAATGCCAACTCCGATGCCTTGGCAAAAATTAGCCGCCGCCTACGAAACCGAGGTGGTCAGGACCGTGCCAGTAGAAATTCTAGACAAGCGTAGCATCACCACCGATGTCCTAAATTGTTTTGTTTTTTTTTCCAGACTTTTTCTTCCTCAGTAATATAAATCATACTGTGGATATCCGTTGACCATTTTTCGACATCAACGGATATTAGCCATGGATCCTAATTGATCTCATTATGAACTTAGGGAGAAGTCATTATGTACAACAATTCCTCACGGCATAAAGACTGGAACTTTGGCTTTAAAGCTAATTTTATAATAAAAATGCAGTTTTTGAATTAAGATCACTTCCTTCACGTTTCAATTGATTAATGAGCAAGCAGACGATAGTTTAAAGCAATTCACAATGACGATGTGTATTTTACACATATTTTCAATTTAAAACGTAGATTTTTGTTTACTTGCTAGTTTCTCTATTGCGAGAGTCTACACGACGATTAGAATTAATATTCTTTTGAAATCTTATACGTGGCTACTTATTCTTATATTCATGATTTTTTTTTTATTTTTTTTTGTAATGAAAAACTAAAGGCATAAGATAGCACTTATTGTTATTGATAGTGAACACCTCTTTTATGGGTGAAGTTGAATTTCATGAATTTGTTGGGATATATTAAGTGAATAGGTTGTCTTTATTTTATTGTTTAAGCGGTCATTGCTTCATTAACAAGTTGAAAAGTACATCTTGGAGTTTGCTCGTTCTTGGAGTTCTTTTTTAGGGATGAAATGCTTGGTGTTATATGCTGAAGAATAAATCTATAATTCTCCAATCAACTTTGAAGGTTAGCGTCCATTACTTTTAAATACTCAAAATAAATTTTCATTCTAAATACTAATTTTAAATACTTTTTGAAAATTACATCCACACAAGATTTTTACTGCAATCATTACTTCTAAGTACTCAAAATAAATCCTCATTCTAAATACTCATAAAATCTCAATCCAAACATCCTTAAGCTTTAACGGCCTTTCGAGGCTTGATAAGACCCACATGCTTATTTTATTGTTAAGGAAGGTAGTAAACAAAATGTGAGAGATGCAGACATGCCTCCAAGATCTCCATTTAGGGCCAAACTCTTTCTTTGCAAGAACCTTGAGAAAACATCATGTATGCCTTTTCAAAGTCAAATCTTCATAATCCCACCACCCACCTTAACCTACCAACATGAGTATAACTTAGCACTTAAA
>JBBMEG010000004.1:10126801-10141699 GCA_037832605.1 Cyclanthera cordifolia
TATCTACTATCTTTCTACAAAAATCCACGTCTAAACGAGTTTACGTAACATTTTACAAAAATTATTTTTCAAATAAACTATTTCTATAATATTGGCATCTAAATAAGTTATTACTAAAATTCAAATTTTTAATCACTTAAAATAACTTTTTATTTATAATCATTCAAAATCATCACCTTAGTGTAATAAATCAAAATACTTTGTAAGTATTAAAAAAATAATAACGATGGGTTCAATTTTAATTAAGTTAATAGTGTATTTGACAAATAAGGCTTCACCAAGAAATTAACTATCAAATTTAAAAAGTTGTAGATATAAAATACATTATTATTGAGATATTTGTTGTACATTATAAACTTTGATAAGTGTTATTAGTGGAAAAGTGTATTGATCGAAGTGAATGAACGACATTAATTAATTAAAATTTGATGACTCAATTTGTATTTTATATTATATTTACACATTATTCTGCCATCAACTTTAATGACTCAATTTGTAGTTCATATCATATTTACAAATTAACATGCCATCAACTTTACTAAGATCAATATCTATAATCGAAAGATTGATGACGTAATAGTTTTATTGTTTGATATTAATCCAATTCAACAATAAAATGATTGAAAGTGTCGTATACGTAAAACAAGTAGTATTAATTCCTACAATGCTCTTAGTGTTGGGTTTATTCACATTTGTAGAGAAAGCCCACATTTAAGCCCATTAGGCTTGGTATTTAAAATGTCAACACTCAATTAGAGTTTACGGGTTAACAAAAAGAGAGCCGAAAAACGGAAGAGAAAAAGAAAAATAGGAGAGAAAAAGGTTTTGCTCAGGTTCGGGATTTTGGAGTTCGCGAGGTAACAACCGTCGAATCGAGCTGAGATGGTTCCACAATTTGTGAGATCCTTCAATTTATTCTCTTTGTTTAGTTTCGTTTGTTGCCGAGATTATTTATCTTGAAATATCATATGATGTATGCCTCTAGCTATAATTAGAGATAACTCGTTGTACCCATTATTGATTATAGTGGAGTTTTTGACTTCGGTCAGTGATTTTTTATTCCTCACATTGAAGAGGCTTTTCCACTTGATTTTCTTATAGAAACTGAAAAACAGAATAATTGATCCATAAACATAGTGTTTATTCCTAACACTCGCATCTCTTCTATCAACCTCCAAATATAATAAAAAATATCTTTTATTGACGCAAAATAAAAATAAATCTTCAATTAAAGAGATATGGATAGTATTACATTCACAGCCTTACAAAAAGAGAATTAAGAAAAAACAATTTAAAAAATATATAAAGTAATAGCGCCAAATTACACCGAGCAGAAACCGGAAACACGAACGGAAAAATTCGCCAATGTTCTCTCTTAAGCTGACCCTTGCTGCTCACCACTCGCATCTTCTTTTCCTCCAGAAAAACTCCGGCTGCTTTCCGGCGAGAATTCCGATCAGTTCCTTCACTGTTCGATCGTCATCCAGTCTTCAAGAAGTTGAGAAGTTTTCTGAATCATCGGCAGAAAAAAAAGATCTCAGTTCGGAGCTATACGCTTCGATACCGTTACCTCCAATCAAAACTTCAAAGAGAGTGGTTCTGGTCAGGCATGGACAGAGCACGTGGAATGCTGAAGGTAGAATTCAAGGAAGCTCAAACTTCTCTGTACTCACTAAGAAAGGCGAGGCTCAGGCTGAAACTTCCCGCCAAATGCTCATTGATGATGCTTTTGATGTCTGCTTCAGCAGGTTTTTTTTATCTTTTTAGTTCAGTTTCTCCTCAAAATCAAGCAGTTACGAATTTCGGAAGTGTCTCGTCGCTATCAAAATAAAATTTTTCAGTATCTGTTTGCGTCTGTTGCATGAAATTAACCTAATATTGACTTCATTGTCTACAATTTTGCATTGTCTAGACAAGGAACTTATCGATAAGTACAGGTGCAGTTGATTATGAACATTAATGGATGTTTTCGATTAAGTTTAACTCCTTGTTTTGCTTGACTGAGATTAATTATGCTTCCAGCCCCCTAGTGCGATCAAAGAGAACTGCGGAAATCATATGGGGTGATCGTGAGGCTGTGATACTTACGGATTCTGAACTACGGGAAATAGATTTATATTCATTTCAAGTAAGTTTCCTGTCATTACATGAGGGGTCAATTAGACTACATTGATAATTAATCTTATTGACATCATTCTTGTTATGCTGTGGTTTTCACTTTTCCGGCTGGGTGGGTTTAGGGTTTACTCAAGCACGAAGGGAAGGAAAAATTTGGTGCCGCTTATAGTCAATGGCAGGTAGATGCGGCAAATTTCAACATTGATGGCCACTACCCTGTGAGGGAGTTGTGGGCACGGGCTCGAAATTGTTGGGATAGAATTCTAGCCCATGAGAGCCGGTGTGTGCTTGTGGTTGCTCACAATGCTGTCAACCAGGCTCTTGTTGCTACAGCTATTGGTATTATATCATCTTTTCTGAAGTTATTATTTAGTTTTGCATTAACATTTTAATGTGTTTATCGTAACTGATACTCACATTAGGATTAGGAGCTGAATACTTCAGAGTGTTACTTCAGAGCAACTGTGGTGTCAGTGTTCTTGATTTCACTCCCCAAGTTGAGGGTGGATCTCCAATAATTTGTTTAAACCGTTTAAATCAGGTATATCAATTATTTATTGTAGAAAAAATCAACTTCGTACCTTTCACCATCCTTTCTTATTTATAGGTTCAGCACATGGTAGCTTTCCCTCTCTTACTTTTCTTACTCTTTTCTAAGTCTTCGATTTTAAATAAAAAAAAATCATTCTCTCTCTCTCTTTCTCTTTTTGTAATAAGAAAGAATCTCATTACTTGGATGAAATTAAAAGGATACAATGCTAATGTTCAATATAGTACCAATTACATAAAGGATCTCCAACTATTTAAAAGAGTGTTTCAACTATAAATGTGAAAGAGAGGGGATAGCTTGCACCATGATATCACCAGCAATGTGACTTTTTCCATAAATCGAGAGAATGGAGAGGCAACATACTGGAAAATTCTATGATTCCTTTCTATCCACATGCTCAACAAAAAGGCTTTGACAAAGTGTTCACAAAGGATATTATTTTCTTTGTTAAATGGGTGACTCGTTAGGATGAGTTCCAGCAGCCACTACTCTCATCAGGTATAGCAAAGTGCCAGGAAAAGCAACTTTTAATATGTTCCCAAGACATTGTAGGATACTCGCATGTGATAATCAAATGGGTTCGTGTTTCCGTTTTTTTCTTACACACAACACACCAATACGGTGACATGGCTAACTGTGGCATCCTCTTTTGTCGCAGATCTCCCTTACTAATTGCTTAATTAAGGAATTTCCATTTGAAAATTTTGATTTTTTTTTGGATATTTGTCTTTTTAAATGGTCGTATAGATGCTAGGGGGCACTTCTTCTGTATGTCCAGTGGGACGATAAAGGATTTTATGGACAGAGTAATCAGGGTTGGACTTCCAGCAGCATACATCATCTCCACTTGTAAGTCGGAAATCTTTGAGCAAGGAGGAAAGCAAGCATAGTTCTTCAATTTCTTCATCCTAAAAGTTCCTCCTTAGATGTAAATTTCAGATTCCATCGCTATTCAATCCCATTTCTCTTACCGTAGAGTCTTTCTTAGTAGTTATGGCATAGATGAGTGGGAATTGGAAACATAAGGAATGTTTAGTCAACCATGTGTCTTTCCAGAAGCTTGTTGTTGGCCCATCTTTAACCTTGTAAAAGGTTCTGTCATGTATGTAAGGTGCTATATGAAGAATAATTCTCCATTGACCTGTGGCTTTGGATGGAAGGGTGTTCCTCGGCCTGCTGTATTGAGTTGATGATCCGTATTTGGCATCAATAACTTTTCTCAAAAGAGAATGCCTTTCAGTACTATACCTCCACATCCACTTTGCTAATAAAGCGTTATTTCTCAAACTTAAACTTTGGATACCGAGTCCTCTTTGGGAAATCGATAATGATACGGTCTTCCAGTTGATTGGGTATTGGTAACCTTCTTGGGCATTTAAAGATAGACAAATAATAAGTTGGAAGGTTGGCAAGTTTGGGCTTGAATAAGAGGAAGCCGTTCACCTTTAGGGATATGACATTTTTTCCATGAATGGATTCTCTTCTCAATTTTTTCAATAAGAAGTTGCCAAATGAATAGGATTTAGGCTTTCCATTGATGGGGAGATCAAGATATGAATTGGGCCAAGTTTCCACTTTATAGCCGAATCTGTTGGATAATGAAGCAAGCTCCTGTTCGTCTATATTGACTCCCATGATCTCTGATTTGTGCACATTGATCTTTTAGCCAGATGCTTTCTCAAATGCTTTTATCACCTTGAATAACCGATAAGTCATATATGGAGAAGATGAGGGTATCTTTAGCAAATTGCAAATGATGAATAGAGCGTCATTGCCAAATTGAAACCACTATTCTATTGTCTTTGACAGCTAGAGAGATCATTCTGCTTAGTACATCAGCAACCAGTATGAAGACAAAAGAGAGGTAGGGTCACCTTCGTCGAATACTTCGTGTAGCTCTAAACTTTCCCCTTGGTTTCCCATTTAAATATTCATTCTCAATTATTATTATTATTTTTTCATAATCTTCATTCCTATTTTTAATCAACAATTGATTTCTAGGCTAAAAATTGATACTTTGTAGACTATATTATATTTGTTTTGTGTGCGTTCCTTTGCAAAGACTGTATTGACGGAGTACAAATTGCTTTGTTTGATTTTGCAAAGAAAATATTTATTCATTCTTGTCTGGACATTCTGTGCCATAGTTTCTCTCTTATCATTGTTTACAAGTTCAATAAAATGTTGAGTTTATCTAAGACTAGAGCTCATGGCCTAATCATTGATGCAGACCCCAAACTCACCCGTTGCTTCCGGTAGTACTGGAGGCAGAAAAACAGCTAAAAGGATCATACTTGTTTGCCATGGAGTTTCCGAGACTAATGAGGTGTGGTACTTAATCCATGGCGCATCGTGTTTTTACTTTTCTCCTTCTTTTGTGCCTGCCAAATGCAGTTTCCCTATGTAGCATATTTAGTCAAAATTCCAGATTGCTGAAATAACTGATGGAACGTGAACTTGGGAACTTGCATGGTTCTGTATTGCAAATTTTCCGAACCGAAAATTTTAAAGTCAATTGGGAATATTGTCTCTCTGATTTAGTTGTCGACTTCTCTGGCTACCTTGCAGGCCGGTTCCTTCCTGGATGACAAACCAATGAACATTCTAGGGACTATACAGGTACCGTCTCATTGCACCAGACTGGTTTCAAATTCATATAATTTTATTTTATTTTCTGGATGCATGCCAGTCCCAGAAAGTTGCAGAACTCCTCCTTGATCTGAAAGTGAGTGTTGTAATTAGCAGTCCCAGGAAAGCTTGTATAGAGACGGCTGCAGCAATTTGCAGAGTATGATTATTTTATCTTTCACAGTTTCTGCATTTATCATCTTTCACTGTTCCTGAATCAACACATTTTACTAATGCTTTCCCTTTTAACATCTCTTCATTTCCTTGATGTGTTCTAAAGGTTGTGAAACTAAAGCCACCTCAGAAACAACTAGGACATATTTAAAATTATATTTGAAATCTAAATAGAATCTGCAAGACCTTTTATACCGAAGAAAGGAACAAATAAATGAAAAAACCAATATACACGTTTGAAGCATAGCTTAAAGGGCGAAAACCAAATTCTCATTCCCAATTGTACTAAAAAATATGCTCATTTGGGTTGAGGATATTCTCTATTCCAGTTCTATACCTCTTATTAGATTATTATAGGAACCTATCCTTCTTACATCCTTCTTGGGATTGTTATTTTCAAGAAAAGATCATTTATATTGAAAATGAAGTTTAGTTGTTTTCTCACCGTTCAATATCCTTTGATAGTATTTTTGCTGGATTAAGCTGAAGTATACATTATGAGCACCATAGTTCAAATCCTGGTGTTGATTATTAATTAATGTGGCGCCATAGTCTTCATATGCTCTCCTCCTCCTCGGCTTTTTCTACGCGCAATTCGAGTTTACTTTTGAAATACTAGTTTATTTGTTTTATCACGGAACAATTTAAAAGTATTGGAATTCATGCATACACGTACATCAAGGAAGAAGGAAAATATAGACTAATCACCAACAATTGATTTTATTCTACCTCTTTCAATCGCTTATGCAGACTTATGTAAAAAAGATTGCAAGAGTTAAAATGAAAGCATTTAACTCTAAGTTCTCTTTATTCTTTTTTAATAAACCACTTTAAGTTCTCTTAAGATGGTAAAAGTTTTTTCTTCTTAAGACTTGGCTGACTTATGGTAGGTACAAGAAGCTGCTGATTGCTTGGGTGCTGATTGTGTGCCTCGCTATGTGGAGATGAAGCAGACGAATAAACTTGACATCGGCAATATTTTTGATCATGTCAAGCAGGCAAGATACTTACCCATGAAAGTTTAGATTAAAAGTAATATCCTTAAGGTTGTATTCATGTCATAGATAGTTTGATAAAGAAGTTGCATGTTTGCCACAGTATAAGTAGATGAATAAGTTGCCAATTTAAACAAGTTTTGAGAAGTCTTTCCCTCGAAGTTTCAGCTATCTCGTATGTGCTTTATCGTGGGGGAATTCGAACTTATTAATTGGATGAATATTACTATAACCCGCATATAGGTCTTGTTGATTCGTGCATGGAAATTTATTGTTGAATTATGTAAATCGCCAATCAATCTAAAAGTTAAGTTTAAGTTGATAGATTAAGATAAATTTAATTATATCAACTAACACTTTTTCTCACTTGTGGATTTAGAAATTTTAGAAATGTCTTACAAGTGAATTAATTTTAAATAAGAAAAACGGTACGGCATGAGTTCGAACTCAAGACCTCATGTTCTGATACCATGTTGAATTTTGTAATTCTTCAATTAACCTAAAAGCTTAAGCGTGAGCTAATAGGTTAGGATAAATTTAATTGTACAAACTATTTAGTCTATTACTTCAATTTTCCATTCTAACACTCCCTGCTTTCATTCCATAGGATGTAGGTGTCACGAATGTCTTTGAAGCTGGCTGGTTAAACAAATTGGACGATGGGTTGATTACAGAAGTGTGGAATCAGAGTGGTGAAGCCTGGAAGTCTCTGTTAAATGAGATGGAGGATAAAAATGAGCCAGAAAATGTTATTGTTGTGGCTGGTCATCCTGCCATTCTTCTAGGATTACTAGGGCAGTGCCTAAATCTATCAAAAGATTGGATTGGATCATTCCATCTTGATGCTGGAAGCGTTAGTGTGATCGACTTCCCTGATGGGCCTACCGGCCGAGGTGTTATCCGATGCATAAACTACACTGCCCATCTAGGGAGATGGTCGATTCCTATTACTAAACCAACGGTGGATGATGAAGAGTTTTAACGGTAAACACTGTTTTACTCTGGAAATCTAAAATTCACCAGTATGGTGTTGGTGCGTCACTGTGTGGATGTTTGGATTGAGATTTTAAAAGTATTTAAAATGATGATTTATTTTGAGTATTTAGAAGTAATGATTATAGTCAAAAACTTGTTTGGATGTAGTTTTTAAATGCATTTAGAATGAGTATTTATTTTGAGTATTTCAAAGTAATGATTGCAGTTAAAAGTTTGTCTTGATGCAGTTTTTTAGAATATTTAGAACGAGAATTTATTTTGAGTATTTATAAGTAATGATTAGTAATGTTTTCGGTCAAAAACTGGTTTGGACGTAGTTTTTAAGAGTATTTAGAATCAGTATTTACAATGAGAATTTATTTTGAGTATTTAAAAATAATGATTAGTAATGATTGCAGTAAAAAACTTGTTTGGATATAATTTTTTGTTGGAAGTTTTTAGTAAATACTATTTTCAAATACTCAATCCAAACATCCCGTAAGCATAAAACACTCTTTGAAATGCATCAATATCCTCCTAGCCTCTTTGTAGAAACTAATGATTGTTTTATTTCTGTTCTTTTCTATTATGTTGTTTTATTTCTGTTCTCTTTCTATTATTGGCGAGGAAGTTTAGTTTCATAAAATAAAAAAAATATATTCAATATTACATTGATATGAATAACTGTATACATTTCATTCATTTTTTTTCCTTACATCAGGTAATACTAATTTACGTTTGATGTAAAAGGCAAAAAGATGTAGGTGATGGACAGAAGACACCTAAAGGAACTCAAAACTTCTGTTGATGGTCGAAACTGCCACGTGCAAGGTTTGAGAGAGAATCTTGAGGCCATCAAAACGAGACGTTCAAGAGGAGAGTGAACAGCATGTAATCAAGTTCGTTGTTTTATTATTAGTTTGTCAGTTAAATTGTACATTAGGATATGTTTTTTTTGAATTGTATTTGTGCTTTGGGTTTTGGATAGTTTATTGTAATCATCATTAAATATAAAAAATGATTGGGCTGGACTAAATACTTGGGCCATAGATCTTTTAACAATTCTTATGATATCACGTTGAATTATGTTAAACTATCAATCAACTCAAAAGTTGATAGGAGAGATAAGTGCAATGTATATCAACTTACTAGTTATTACTTGACAAACTGAATAGTGAATTCTCTACTATTGACAGTGAAAGTGGTATGATGTATCTTGGGTGGAACAAAAAAACAAAGCCACGAGTTTATTCTCAAAATGAACTAAGCAATGTGGTGAAGTGTTGAACAAAGAGTGTTGAACAAAGAATGCGAGCCTAGAAGGATGTGGGAACAAGCTTGGGATAAATTTATTTTTTTAAGATTACATAACAATTGGGATGGATGATTAGAATCCTTAATTTCATGGTTCTCGAGTATACAGTGATGTTTTGAATAAATTTATTTGTATTGATGTGAGTTATTGAGTGATACAAAAAAAAAAAAAAAAAAAAAAAAAAAAAAAAAAAAAAAAACTCAGGAAAACTTACGTTAAAAAAATGTAGATATATCAAAGTCGGTGTCCATAATATATATGTACACTTGTTAATTTTATATGATACTACAAAGTTTATCTCAATGGCTTAAATTTTTGAGTTAATTGATGATTTAACATAGTTCAACAAAAAAACGACAATAATATATGTTAATAGGTAAAATATGGCTTTGAAGTTCGCCGATGAGACGAGAACAACAGTTCTGCTCGTGCTGTTCAGCAGATCCACAAACTCCAAAGGCAAATACTCTAATGCAAGTCAATTTATTGCAAGAAGAAGAAGCACTAACAGTAGTAGCATTATATAAAATTACTGAGATGGATGATGAAAGGATATTACATATCCAACATAATTAAAAGAGGAGACATTGATAGATAATATAATCAAGCTGGTGGCTTGGCTCGGGTAGCTGAGAAATCAAGCACAACAATCTTTTCAACGGCGGCTGAGAAAGTTGCAGAGAATTCGACATGCATTGGATGCCCCAGAAACGCAGTGTGAGCTTCCTTGTTCTTGAATGTCATCAAGAATGCATGCGTGAAGCCCTGCGTAAGCATTTCTGGTCCCTCCATTTCCTGCCCCCTGTAATTTAGGATATCATGTTTACCCTTTCATTACTACTTTCAGCATATCCTTCAAACTAAAATTAGAAAAATCATTACAGAATTATCTTAAATCTAGCTACCTACAAATACTTGAACCTTGGGGCTTCAACAATGGTGTAGCTACATAATCGAATCGATTCAATGGATCGGTTCGATTTTTTAGAATAAATATTAAATCATTTGGTTTAGTTTCGGTTTTATGAAAGATTCAATAAAAAAAAGAATCGAACACAAATAGATAAATAATAAGGAAAAAAATGTTAGTATTTAAATTTTATGGAAGAATAAATTTAAATATGAAATATATCAAGTAACAAAATTGTAAATATTGTGATGCTTTAAGGAAATTATTGTTTAATCTTTAAAATCAAAATAAAAATTAAATTGAAAATGTGACAAAATTTTAAAAAAAGTAACCAAAATTTTAATGAAATCAAAATAAAAAACGAATCAAAACCAAATCAAACTAAATAAAAATCAAATTAATGGTTTGGACATCGATTCGATCTCAATTATTGAAAATGTCAGGATATTGATTCGATTATTAGTTAGGCACGAACCAACAAAATCAGATCGAAATCAATAGTGGGCTAGAGGAAGTTAGAGATGGAGCTTTGAAATCTTAATTTTTTTTTTAATAGCTCTAGGGATGTTTGTTTTGACTGTTTATGGAGATTTTATAAACGAGTTTTTATAATCACTTCTTAAAAACTTTAGGGCTGTTTGTTTATAAAATTGTGGAGTATTTATTTTGAGTATTTAGAAATGAGGAGTTATTTTGAGTGATTATAAAGAAGATATTGTAATAATAGCTAGTTTGTATAAGGTTAAGACTAATTATAAAATCTCGTTTATAAAATCTCTATAAACACTCAAAACAAACATTCCCTTGTACAAACGAGCTATTATTATAATTTCTTCCTTATGATCACTCAAAATAACTTCTCATTTCTAAACGGTCCACAATTTTACAAACAATCAGCCCCTATGTTAACTGCTTTCTTTACTCCACCCTTAGATTCAGCTACTAGCTAAACAAATATCCAACAAAAACTGAAGAACCAATACCTTAAAAAAGAAAAAAAAAAAAAAAAAAAAAACTTTGAAAGTTTAACAATGGTGGTGAGAATTACCATTCAAAGGATTTGACAGCTTCGATTTCCAAGACGAGATTCTCCATTCCTTTGAGAATCTCTTCCACTGCTGCTCCTTCCTTAAACTTGACCAGCACCAAGTGCTTGAACTCTCCTCCCATGGCTGCTCCACCCCTTGAACTCAGAGGCTCCCTCCCCCGGCCCCTTTATATATACATTGAAAACACACACACGCGCACGCGCACACACGTCGACATAATTGCGTTTGATTGGACGTCATTATTTACGTGCACCGACGCAGTTCACGTGTCATTACTTTTCTCTACTGACTCCATATTACAATAAAGAATTGTTGTCCCCTATCTTCCTAGACAGCATCTCTTGCTCAATGTCTGAAAAAGGCACTCTGTGTACTGATAAAAGAGACTTAAGACCCACAACTTCCACCTCGGCCTGAATCACTACAAAATAACCTAAAAACTTAAGCTAATACGTTGAAATTAAATTTAATTATATCAATTAATCCTCTTTTTACTTCTAAACTTAGAAATTTTAAAAATGTCATAAAAATTAATTTTAAATTCAAGCTTTAAGATTAATCGGTGGTTTAATCTAATTTGACAAAAAAAAAAAGGTGGATTTGATATTTTCACGAAATAATTACATGTAGTCAAAAATTTAAAATGTGTATATATAATTATTAATATTGTATTATGAATACTGTCATATAAGAAAATACGTGATAATACATTTTCTAGATTTGACTAGCTTCGTAAGTTTTCTTTTAACCTATTAAAAAGTATAAACGTCTATCTCAAAATCAATTAACAACGAGAGAAATAACCTGGAATTCACTTTTTCAATGTGAGAGAATGAAATCTCAAAACGCCTCCTCGAGATGATGCCTCTTTTGAATTCACGAATCTTGAATTGAATTTCAATTTCAATTTTATTGGATTGAATATTCATTTTGATTTATGAGTTCTGATACCACGTTCAATTATTTGAACGGTCAATCAACCTAAAATCTTAAACTAATAGATTTGGTTAAATTTAATTATATCAGCTAAGTATCTCCTTTTCTTCCTAATTTATTTCGGATCACTTTTGCAATTGCCTTGCCTATCTGTTTCGCATGATTGTTGATGGTGGAAAATGAAACCATTGTTTGCTTGTAGCAAATGAGTAACTCTAGCCATTAGGTTATTAGACAATAAGATTAGCCACACAACATGCTCTCTGTCTAAACTGACTCATCCACCCAGTGTTTGATATCATCAAACTGTTTCCAACATCACATGCCTTTTATTTTATTTAAATATCAAATTAATACATTGTTTGCAGAATGGATTTAAATTGTCGCCAACATACATTTATATTTGTGTGTATATACACACACACACTTGAGTTCTTGGTTTGATCTTGTAGTTACATTTGGATAATGTATAAATTTTTTCCAACCTATCAAATTTAATTAAGTTTTTGGATTGATTGGTAAGTTAACATAATATTCAACCGTTTGTGCTTAAATATCTTATAACTATCAATCTGCATTGAAAAAATCAATGTCAATCAAGACAAAAGTAGAGATGTCTACGAGGCACGGCGGGGACGGAGATGACTTTACCATCCCCATCCTTGCTATCCTTTTTAATCTCCATCCCCGAGAAATTTTCTATTAAAATTTTTGGAGAATGGGGTGGGAATTACCCGCGGGGTCGTGTTCTCCGAAGGGAATTATTCAACTACTCAACTTTTTTTCTTTTCTATTTTTAATTCTCAAATTGTAACAAAATTTTTCAATGTTTTTCAATAGTTGAAATAGATATTTATTAGTTTCAATTAGATAGTTAATTATATATAGTTAATTAGGTAGGAATATTATCCATTCTAAATATTTCAACAACTTTATTTTATAAATGAACTAAATAAAATAAGAATAATACAATGCAATGGAGCATCGAATCTAATTTTACTGAGAACTTTTCATCTTCATTCACTTTCCCGTTTTTCACCTGATCGGGATACATGCCTTAGGCTGTTGAGATACTAGTATATATATCTTTTAATTACTTTTCAGATATCATAAATACTTGGTTCAACACATGACTTGTGTAAGAACTAAATAGTAGGTCTAATTACAACTTGATAGTACAGATTTAAAATATAATAAAAGGCTTCGAGATTAGAGATCGAGTTCAAGTTATAATGGCCCCGACTAGTCGAAATGTGAGTAAGATATCTAAATACATACAAATAACCGATAAAAAGACGATTATAAAAAAAACCCAACGTAGGCTTGAATTGCTATTTTCTTTTTTCTCAAACAAGAAAAAGGTAATGAGAAATATTGTAACGCTCACGATTAGGAGGGGTACATGAATGAACTGAATCCACATCCGAATGAGAGAGATCTTTGGGGATATAGTCCCATGATTAATAAAGTTTAGAAGAATTGATTTGTACTACCTACCCCAACAATATGCATCTTCCTTTTCGGTGATTCGATCGAGGAAATTTCATAATTAAGTGTGCTTAGCTGTGGGTATTGAATTAAATTTATAATTTACTCAAAACTCATAAAAGGGAATATATCCAATCTAAGGTAGGCTAAAAGTTATTTGGAGCATTGTGTTGGTAGGCTCTATTTATTTTGGTTTGTTAGAGATCACTACCTTTTGGCAGATTTTATATGAGAAAAACTTCACTTCACTTCCTACAATGTATCTTGTTCATACTTTTCCATACAATGCCAAGATAAAAATGTGCCACTAGTCAAATCATAATTATTTTAATGCATCTTCTTATAGACTTACTGATATTTAGATTGAGATTTCCAAATTCAAATTTATAACTTACATTCAAATCAGTTTTTTACCACAAATATTACTTCTAAATTATTTAAAATAAATATTCATTCTAAATACGTTTAAAAACTACATTTATACAATTTTTTTTTAGGACAATCATTATTTCTAAATATTCAAAATAGATTTTCATTCTAAATATTAATTTTAAATATTTCTTAAAATTTTAATCCAAACATCCCGATGTAACAAGTTATAGTTCATATATATAAGTTTGGATAAAGTACTTACTAGGATGTGGGTGAGTTTTCTAATTTTATATTGATATGATATTGCTTATTACTCAAATAATCTTTGATATGTTTAGTGTAGTAAAAAGGGATAAAGAAGGAATTTTTGGATAGTTAGTGATAAAGTTGACAACCCTGCCCGAATCTTCACATACACCCGCATGGCTTTGCTTTTGGTTTCACCCAAAAAGCCTCATATCAATGGAGATGTTACATATGATCCTCCCCTCTTCTAACCGATGTGAGATACTTTATTTGCATCCGAACAGTTAGATCTCATTAATTTACTTTTACATCATTTATTGTTTGGGTTTGTTTCCTTTCCTTGGCTTGTTTTACCTAGTTAAGGTAAGATTACTATGTTTGTTTGCATTCCCAACATTGCACATGAGAGGATACTGGGATTCAATTCACATGTCCAAACTATTTCCTTTCCTTTTTTCCATTCCCATGTGACCCATTACCTTTTATTTCAGTGCAAAATGTATTCATCTGCTTATCTTTTAGAATCTGTGGGGAAATTAAAATGATGACCAAAGTTAAATGTTTTTATATGTTTTGGCCTCTGCTTCATTTTATATTCCCCGTACCCATCAAAATCTAAAATCTAATTTAAGATTTCTTTGTGTCAGTAACATAACTGAAATTTTAATTGTTTATTTTAAAGAAAAAATATATATATTTAATTTTTTTTTGTTTGAAAAGAAGAATTTGCATAAAAAACTCAGATAGCTAAAACAACACTAAAGAAGCCACCTCAGCCAGGAGACATTCCTCCCAAACCACACAAGTCTGGCCACCATCCAAAAAATGAACGTTCAAACACAAAGAAAAAGAACTAGGGGTCACCAATGGTTGGCCACCAAGTCAGCCGCTCGTTGCACCCTTCGCTTAGAAAAAGAAATCTCCTGAGATTGAGGAATCAAAACTAAAATATCCTCAACAACATTGTGAGCTCAGAAAAATCTTGAGAAAACTCATTAATGATATTTAAAAGTTTCTAAAATCAGATTCCACCAAGATAAAAGAGATAGCACTTCTTCCAAAAAAAAAAAAAGTTTTATTTATTTATTTATTTATTTATTCTTGTCAGAGTTCAAACAGTGAATACATAATCTAAGTTAATG
>JBBMEG010000004.1:10150855-10167996 GCA_037832605.1 Cyclanthera cordifolia
TTGTTTGTTTGTTTGTTTGTTTTTGCATTGTTCTTCTCTTACTTTTTTTTTCTGCAGTTTTGTTTGTGTTTAGGGTTTTTGGTTTTTGGTGAGTCAAAAAGCGCGATGAACTGGAGAGAAACGAGTGGGGATAAAAGGTCCGAGTCTCCGTCGGCGCTTCGACGGAGAATTTCGGAACCTAGGGTTCAAGAAAACAGGCGTTTTCATTCGCATTGGTTTCCGGGTTCTTCGCGGGAAGAACCGGTGACGAATGGACTTACGGGTTCTTCTGTTAGAGACAACTACGGGCAAAGTTCTCTCTATGAAAATAAGGAAGAAAGTTCTCGTAAACTCTCTCAGTTCTGCGAGAATTTTCAGCAGGAATCGCCGTCAACAAAGTTTCGATGGGAATATTTGTTTGCGAAAAATCCCGCCAACGCGAGTTCGAAACCGGGTCTTGGGTTAAAACGTGTAGATGGATGCGACGATGGTGATAATCTAGGAATTAGGGTTTCCGGCTCACATTTGTTTGCGGGATCTTCGTCTAAGCATGTTTTAGAGGGTAATAATTTGCGCGCATTTCAAATGAACATTGGGGCAACGAAGGATAGTAACGTAAACAATGGCGATACTTCCAGAAATCTTGGAATCGGTGACTATTGCCGCCATTTGTCTTCATCTAGGATGTTTGATGGGCACGTATATGAATCCAATGATGTTCATGTTCGGGACCGTTCATATGGGATTGAAACGTCTCATCTTCACTCCAGTGCACGTGTTTCTGAATCTAAACCCATTTCTCAGGATGGTTTTCATGGTTATTGTGAGGGTCGTCTACCTCCAACTTCTCTGGATTCCACTTGGAAGAAAGGTAACCGTAGAGAACCTGTTGAAGCTGAACTCAATGTGGAAGGTTTAATGGAGTATAAACAACCTAGGGGGAACCATGTACATTTTGATGGACATAATCAATATTTCAATGGTCAGACATCTAAGAGGAGTGACATTGGTGCTGATCTCAACAGTTCTTTCTCTCAGCAGATGGTTCGTATCCCACAAGATGAGTTCTATCAAGAGTCTATGCGGACCAGTGTTGTATTGGATCCAGTTATTGAGGGATTTGACAACACTGAAAGATATTTGGTGCATGAAACGAAAGAGACTCGGCCAAGCAACCCTTGTTGTTTATACGAAAAACAGTTCATCATTGCAGGTTCTTATAGCGGTAACGACCCTTTTGCGATAGAACAGGATGGTGAAGTCTTGGGTTCTGGCATTCGAACTCCACTGAAAGTTGAAAGAGATGCATATCAAAGCAGCGAGACGTTGCTCCTGGCTGACGAAGATTACAGGATAAATTATGGGGAATGGGAATTGTCGAATGAGGACGGATTAAATGGACCATTAGTTTCAACGTATGAAGAAGATTTGAGGAACATGGAAGACAGTAGAAAGAGGAGATGGAAAGAAGCTGCCCGTTCGAAAAAATCGAGGGCTGATGGGACAAGATGCGGAAGGCGTTCTCCTGGGTCAAGTTCATACAGAAAACCTAATGTGTTCAGCAGAATCCAATTTTTAAGACATGAAGATGTAAATAATTCTGGTAAAGATATTGACATCAATTTGAACTGCAGAAACACGAGGCGGAACAACATGGGTACTTCCATTTCATTGCCCTCCTCTAGACGGTCATTGCCTTGGGTATCAAACCATGCCTCTGAGCATTCAAAGAGTAAACATAGAGATATAAAGAAACGTTTGAGGGAACCCAGTTCAAGCGTTCAAGTTAAAGAACGAGAACAAGGATATATAAGAAACAAGCGTCTGAGAAAAATTAATGTCAATCATGGGTTCCTTGATGTTCAAGATCAAGCAGGTGATTGCTTTGAAGAGAAGACACAAAGTCCAACCAGTAGGCCATGTGAAGATCCAGAGGTTTTGAATCAGCTAATAAACAGTGCCTTTCTCAAATTTGTCAAAGTTTTGAGTGAGAATCCAGCCAGACGAAGGAAATTCACAGAGCCGAGATGTGGTATTATAAAGTGCATTGTGTGCGGCAGGTGTGTTTTCCCCAACTTGTCATGTTTACCACCATTGAGCTTTCCATGCCCCTATCATCCTTATTAGAAGATCTTAGTCGAATTTGATAAGGAGGGAAGGTGCTTTTAGCCAATTAAAACTAGTTTTTAAAATTGTTGTGGTGTTTGGTTATAAAGGTATTTTGAAAAGTCTCAAAACACTTTAAAATACTAAAAAAAAAAGTGATTCACTCAACCACTTTATTAAAGGTCATCTGAAATCTCATTTACAGTTTTTTCTCAAGGTCCTAAGTGTACAAACGGGTGACTGTTCCATTAGTTTCTTGTGTTTAAACTAATGGAACTGTTCCATTAGTTTAAGTAACAATTTGGGCAGGCATGGCATATGAATAAAAGGCAGGATTGACAACCGTAGGTTTGAATGGATAGACAGTCTATGTTCTTGGTAGATGCTTTTAGAAGCATTTTCTATGATTAAAAAGCTTGAACTGGAGAAGAATTCTTGTATGAAGTGCTCTTTCCATATTTTCTCTCTCTTTCATAGTTTTATTTTATGGAAGCTTCATCTTGAAATGGAATTGATGGGAATGTGTAGAACAGTTTTAGACGCTTGTCTCTGAATCAATCTATCATTCCTTTCAAATGACCAGTGAAAGAGGCGTCTTTATTTTGATTTTCAACTGAGAAATCATGGTGATTAAAAACCATGGATGCTGGAGAATAGAGAAGTAAATTAGTCAGTCATTTTCAGAGAGAGAACTAGTATTTTGCAGGCTATAAAATCTCTTGCAATCAGTACTTCAGTGTGAGTGTTACCATGTGTAGGAAGGTTTCTATTCTTGGGAAGGTTTTTTGCCTTGCTACTTCCTCAACCCTCCTTTGCCCCCATCCCGTTTTTCTTGTATTGTTCTTCTTCTATCTTCATTAGTTGTTATTTACTGTAGCTCGACATATGCTCTAGTTTACATTTCCTTCATATAAGTTTGTAAAAGAGTGAATAATTGTAAAAGAGTGAGTAATCTTACCCTCATTTCTACTTATTTTATTACGTTGAAGACTTTTTTCATGGAAATCCACTTTTAGCCTGCCAAATCCTCTTTATCTTGCTGGAAGATTTCCAGGTTTCTGTATATGTATTGCTGCTTAATTTACTCGCATTTTTATCAGCAACTCCAAGGAGTTTGGAGATGCGCAAAGCTTATCCCAACATGCCTTCCAGACGCTGGAAGCATCGAGGGCAGAGCACTTGGGTCTTCACAAAGCACTGTGTTGGCTCATGGGATGGAGCAGTGAAGCAGCTGCGCCAAATGGTATATGGGTTCGAAGAATATTGCCTCCTGTAGAAGTAACTGCTTTAAAGGAGGATCTCATTATATGGCCTCCTGTTCTTATCATTCATAACAGTTCTGTTTCAATTGATAATTCGTCTGAACAGGTAGCCTTAAGTTGTGAAGAGCTTGAGGTTGTTATTAGAGGTAAACCTGGTCTCTGTTGTTGCTATGAATTTCTGATCTCTTAATTTCTATTCTTCGAGTTGCATGTGCATGGCACATTATTTGAGTCATCTTTTTAAGTTGACTACTACATGCTGTGATATAAAAATGTTGTCAGTATATTTTATAGCGTGGTCAAGCATGTAGTGGGCCAAGTTCCAATCTCCTGATAAAATAAAATTATATTTTATAAGATAGTGGTGCGTTGCTTGTTTTTATGTTATCCAAACTGTAATCAAATATATACACACATATATATATAATTTCAAGCATGTAGTGGGCCAAGTTCCAATCTCTTGATAAAATAAAATTATATTTTATAAGATAGTGGTCCGTTGCTTGTTTTTATGTTATCCAAGCTGTAATCAAATATATACACACACATATATATAATTTCTTTGAGATAACTACGAACCACACTTGTGTCTTGCCTATTTTGCGAATAGTATTATTATTATTATTATTATTTTAAACATGTCTTCAACGGGTAGCGTGGTGGTTGAAAATTTGGGTTTTAAAGGTGTGCTTCCTTCGAGGTTCATGTTCGAGACCCACTTGTAATATTCATTTGTAAATATCTCTCGTATCTCTATTCCTTCGATGTCTCCTAGTGTTTGTCCTAGGGATGAACGTGGTTATTGGTATAGTGGAGCAAAGTTTCGATTTCTCGATTTCCAAAAATTGTTATGTTAAATATTACTGAGAAATTAAATAGAATTGGCGATGGGGTTGTCAACTCTAGTCTTCTCATTTATATTACAGTCCCTGGTATGGCCACTGGCCACGCAGGCTTTACCAACCTTTTGTTATAATTACGTTTAATTTGTTCGACTGTCTTAAATGTGTTAGTAATTATTAAATCTTTTGGTTTCTCGAAACAAATGAGCAGGAATGGGCTGCGGAGGGAAGATGAAAGTGGTACGTGGTAAGCCTGGAAACCAAAGTATTATGGTAGCAATTTTCGATGCCATGTTTACTGGGTTGCAAGAGGCAGAAAGACTACACAAAAGGTTTGCAGACAAAAATCATGGTAGACACGAGCATGGTAGACACGAGTTCACGAAAATCAATTCATCCAGTCATCCTCTTGATGGAAGCTACCACAAGGATCTTCAAAATGCAGCAGAAAACAGGATTGAAAGCGTACTCTATGGCTACATAGGTCTTGCGGAAGACTTGGATAAACTCGACTTTGAGACGAAGAAGAGATCTGTGGTGAAAAGCAAGAAAGAAATCCAGGCCATTGTGGATGCATCTCTTCGATGTTAGTGTTTACTCTCTGTGCGAAAGGTTTGTGTATTCTTTTTTGGCTTGTATAGATCGTTTTTAAGCGTGGGTTCAGTTAATGCATCTGAACCCACCACTGTCCTTTAATTTTGTATTTGTGGGTAAACTAAACTGGGTTTTTTTTTGGGTGGGGCAAATTTTTGGTGGGTAATCCACATCTGGGTTGACATAAGATAGCAATTTTAATGTGTTGTTAGGGGCTTGGTTGCAATTAGATCTCTTGGCTTAGTTAGGAAAGGAATTTTCATTTGTTTTCTAACCACCCTGGAATTGCTTTCAATGTGCTGATTGTGCAATGTTCACAGAGTTATCTCAATGTGCTGATAGTGTTTTGGACAGTACTACTTCTGTTTCAACTCTACTATATTATACATGTTCTTGGTTATATCATAGCACACTGTAATCATTGTACATGCCAACTAGAACATAGATTAACTTTTAAGATGGCCAAAACGAATATAACTTTGCTGGCATTAGTGATGCATTAGCATTCATGCGATCTGTGGTTCGAGTCCTCAAATTTCCAATGTTTAACTTAAAAAAAAAAACCCGTCTAGTATGTGTATGATACCCTTGATCAAAAAGATGTGTGCAAATATCTACTCCATCTGTTTGACTAGTTCCTCCAGAATTTGTTTAGAAGAAACAATCATTGTTAAATTTAAACACCATAAGTACTTTTTTTGAGGATGTTAGTAGTAGTTGACTGATAAGTTTGATTTGAAGTTTCTGAGGTTTTGATGATTTTGTTTATACAACAAACAAAGAATTTTTGCAAGTTTGCTTGTTTACCGCTCTTTTTTTTATTAAAAGTAAAAATAGCCTAATATTGTAGGTTCAATCTGATTTGATTATCTAGAATTAATTTTATATGGATTTCCTTATTAGTCAAATATTGAAGGGTTATATGATGTCATGCAAAAATAGTCGATGTGTTTGTCTGATCTAGATAACTCACGAACAAGAACAAAAAGAATAAGGATCTGGAGAGAGAAACTTTATTTGAATTGCTTATGCAAACAATATAAGAAAGGTCTAGCAAAGGGGAAATAAGGGATCCAGTAAGGATGTTTTTGCTAAACCAATTACACATCGAACAATGAATAAGAATCTACAGAACAGTTGAACCATTTTGTGGTTATGATTTTGTAACTAGAAATGATTCTGATTCTGTAAGCGAAAACGATGAAGAACCCAACCGAGGTGGCCGATGACGAGGAATTTCTAGTAAATTGGTTTTGCCTCCAATTTATGATTTTGAAAATGCCATAAATTGCCCAAGCAACTGGGGTATGTCCAGTGATACCATCTCCTCCACACAGGAATTAGCTGCAGCCATTCAAATTTTAAAACTGTCATCAATAAAATTTCTTAACCTACAAATTGCCTCCATTCTCTTACAATTTGAGTGCCAGGAGAGGGCAACAACCATCATTTCGTACATGGAAAAGTAAGTGAAGCACATGGATATTAAGTAGTAAATAGATGTCAGGTATCACCCTTCATCTTGCAAGATAATTTTAACAAAACAACACCCATACACGCACTAACGCCGAGTATAGAATTCTCGAGAGAATCTTATTGATGTAAGAGTAGAATCACAATGTCTTGGGCATTGCAAACACAAAATGAATAGAGAAACAAAATAGTAAACTACTCAGCCAATTCGAGAGGGCTAGTTTCTCTCCTCTCCTCTCTAGTTTTTTCTAGAGAATTTGCATCTCGTACCCTTCTTCACAACCTCCTCTTATACGAGCACCTTCTCTAGTTCTGGGATCACACTCATTCTCCACTTTTCCTTGCTCCCCCGGATGTCCCCTCTTGGCTCTTGCTCCCCCCAAAAGGGTGGTGGGGTCATATCCTCCCTACTTTTAGTCTCAATTGGAGTTGTGTCCTCCTTGTCCTCAACCTCAATTCCCATTTGAACGTTCTTGCCTTTACATATGTTTGCCATATTGGAGGTCTTACAACAGAAATAGAAGAACATGTTTGCTTTCTGCTCGAACCCGATCATCGAGAACAAAAGCAAGTAGCACAAATATGATAGTTTGAATGGCAACATATTTTGTCTCAACTGCCACCTGCAGAGCAACTCATTTTCATCACTCGCACTTGAGGATATCAAATATTTTTCCACGTTGATGAAGTGGAATTTGATATTCAGAGAAGATTTTGTCAACTTGATATCAGCTTTTGTTCGGAGCGAATGCATATGGTAACTCATAATACATCCCAATAGCTCTTTCCCAATTGAACATCGTCGAGCGAACAAACTCTACAGCTGAGGCATTGGTAGCTCCAAGACGGTTATGCCTAATAGAATACCGATTACAAAGGTCATGAAAAATAGGATTGCTTTGTTCCTTGAGTTTCTCCAATAGGACCAATGTTGTTTCCAGATTGCGACTTGGGGAGTATTTAGTAGGGAAACAAACATATCCTTGGAGCCTGCTTGTGGAGTGCTTAACTATTGTATGAGGCTTTGATTTCTCCCGATGATTGAAGGAAAAAGTTCACCAAAAGAAGAGAAGTCAAACTCTTACGGGTAAAGGTCGGAATTTCGGTAAATTTCTGCAAAATTGACTTCGAGTTGAGCCTCTACAGTGGTAAAGCTCACATTGAGCATCAAGGTCAGAACACTTGGTTGGTGAATTGTACAGACAACTGTTCGTGCCGGTCTTTCTTCGGGGCAATCTAGGAAGTCCAACCAACTCCATGACTTCTCAATCAACTCCATTACTTCCTCAGAAGAACGAGATCATCAATATCATTGTGAGTAACATCATTCATTTTTTTGGTTTTCTAAAAGCATTTTTGAAATCTAGTGGAGTGTAAGAATCATGCCTTTCGTGTTTCTGCTTTTACATCAGATGCAAGACGTAGCCACACGGAGTATAACAAGGACTTATAGATCGTGATTTATGGCGAATGGATGTCACTTTGTTCACGATAGCCGCTATCTCGATCAAATGTAGATTGATTCTTCGGGTACATAGAAATCAAGGTAGTCTTTTCAGTACCACTAACACCATCCAATGCTGTTAGAACACCAAATCTAAAATTTCCGCGAACGTCCCTTAACAGTTGCAGTTGTCTTTCATCAACCCCTTGACTTTTCATTTCCTAATAAAGGTACACAAATGGCAGATTGAAGTCCACATTCTAAAACCAAGGTTCTTATTGCAAGCATGTCAACATAATATGAAATGGTAAAAACCATTCCTCGTTTAGTATGATTATTTGCAACACCAACACGTAAGCTTCTATTTCCTTCTGAACTCGATGTTAATTACTTCTTTCTCTAACATCATTGCCAAATGAGATAACTTTGTAGTATCAACATAAGATTCAAGAATGAGAGTGTGCCAATAAAAAGAAGGTTGAAAAGTAAAGAAAAGCCAAAAAGTGTTCCAATATTCATTAGTAAACAAGCCTTTTTCCTTAAGAAGGGTCTTTACTATTGTGAAGTTGAGATTGGCCGATCCAAAGAAATTTGATTAGTATAAAGGATGAAGAAGATTTTGAGTTTAAAGTTTTGATCTGTTAAATGTTCTACGGATGCTGCTAAGAACTTACGGCGCTTCATCTTTCATCGAGGAACTCGTAGATTGAAAATTTGTCCATACATCATAGGAGAAATGTAGTAGCCCCATGTCATCCATGGTTTGATGTCATCTGCATATAGAAACTTCAGAGCTTTTAATTACTATTAGACGTATATGAATATCTTAAACTTGGGATATTTTGAGTCATTAGAAATGAGGGGTTGTTTTGAGTTGTTTTGAAAGAGAAATCGTAATAATAACTCGTTTGAATGAGGTTGTTTAAAAAATGATTATAAAAGATCATTTGTAATAGCTTTATAAAACCTTGAAACAAACACCCCCATAGAGGCATGGGTTTGCATCTTTAAAAGCTCAAGATCAGTAGCCAAAGATTTCCTGAGAATATCAGCAGGCTGCTCTTTTGTAGGGATGAACTGGAGATGAAGATCCTTAGCAGCAACACGTTTCTGAACAATATGAGGATCAACTTTGACGTTTTTTGTCCTCTCATGAAAGACTTGATTAAGGGCAAGTTGGATGGCAGACATGTTATCATAGAAGAGAATAGGTAATTCCTTAAGTAACTGTCTTAGCCATGAGAGATCATACGCCAGATATTCAGCCTCGTGGAGCTATGAGAGGCGTTCATCTCCTTATGATGGATTAGAGTTTTATGAGAAGAGAAGGGATAAACTCTACTAAAACCCTTTCCCTTTTGTCTAGTGTTCGTATTCTTATCTTCTAAATAAATTTGTTTCTCTCCTTTGCTTGTGGGCATAGTTAACACAACATTAATGAACCACGTGTAAATCTGGGTAGTTTTTATCTTGCATTATTTTATTCTTGATTATTGTTTATGATTTTGTCAGGTATTGCACTTAACCTACAATAGTTCTTACACCATAACACCAACACACTCAATAACACAAAATAAGAAAATTCACCAGAGTTTGTATTATTGAATATATGAGTAGAGATCAAAATCTAGACAAGCATACGATACTCAAAATGAACATGACACAAAACACAACTACTTAGCCAATTCGAGAAGGTCTGTATCTCTCCCTATTCTCTAGCTCTCTCTAGATATTTGTACAAAAAAACTCATTTACACCTTTCCCATCTGAGCCCACGATCATTCTCCACTACCTCTTACTCCCTCATTTGTCATACCTTCTTGGCCTTTGCCACTCTTTCAACGAATGGATGGTGGGGTCGTATCCTCCTCACATTCTACCTTAATTTTCATTTGGACGTTCTTGCCCTTTCTTGCATAGTTTGCCATGACAAACTCCAGCCGGATGAGCAAAGAACCTCCATTGCATTCATGGTGGAATTGACAAATTCTCAAATCCTATTTCAATCTTAGGAATGTCAACTCTTATCTTGTGAAAGACGTAAAAGACGAGACTTAAAAAACGGGAGAAGACGCTTAGATAGCTACTATATGTTAGGATATGAATATTTAATCGTTTAACCATATTCTTAACACGCCACCTCCTAAACTCAATTCAAAGAAAATATATTACAACTAACTATTGATGCAAGGGCATAGCTCAAGTGACATAAGTGTTCTAACCAATGACACACATGACTTCTCCCTAAACCTAACAAGAAAAAAAGTACAACCCACAAAAAAGAACAATTTTAGGACACACTAGTGTGGTGTGAGCCACATGGCCTCTGATGTCTAAGTCAGTAAGAGTTTATGAGAGTAATTTAGAGATAG
Organism: Cyclanthera cordifolia; assembly: GCA_037832605.1. Taxonomy (NCBI): domain Eukaryota; kingdom Viridiplantae; phylum Streptophyta; class Magnoliopsida; order Cucurbitales; family Cucurbitaceae; genus Cyclanthera; species Cyclanthera cordifolia. The sequence continues at coordinate 10,160,928 of JBBMEG010000004.1, forward strand.
CTTTTAGAACTTAGAATGGCTTACAAGAGTACTTAGTGTAGTTCAACTTAGATTAGCTTGGTTTAAAAAGGAGAATGATCTGACTTCTTATAGCAGTCGGTCTCGTAACCGCTGCGGCTCACTTATGGGTAGCTAAATGGCCAGCCATTAAAAACGTCCGTCATTAAGCTGGAAATGAATACCGGTGTAAATCCTGATCGTTACCCTTTGAAGGTGTAACGGCTTTGACTCGGGAGTTACTTAGACAAGGTCAACCTTTGCAGGTCCTCACCTCCACGGCTGACCCCTTAGGGGTGCGACCTTCTCGATGTAACCGTAGGACGTTACAAGGTGCAGCGTCTCCAAGCGTTACTTGGACTTGGTCGACTCGTCCACATGAGAATCCAAACCTTCATGACCAACCCGTCGACCGATCTACTTAGAGGTCGGCTTTGGTCTCAGTTAACCCTTACAGGTCCTCACCTTCACGACACCCCCTGAAGGGGGGTTCTGGCCCTATTGTCGTAACTCATGGCAGTTATCAGCGGATCCATCGACTCCTGGGGGAGAGTCATAACCTCTATGGCCCATCATCGGGGGATCTAGACCTACTCTGGCCGGTCCCAAAAGTGCCGCATTGGCCTTGGCCGACCCCCAAAGGGGGTTCACGCTACCACGGAGGGTCGGAACTAGCTTGGCCGACCCTCGGGGCATCAGCATGGACTTGGCCGACCCCCTAGAGTGTGACCTCTATTTGGCCTACCCCGGGGGTCTGCATTGGCTTGGCTGACCCCCGAGGGGTCGGTATGGACTTGGCCGACCTTCGAGGGGTCGGCATTGGCTTGGCCGACCCCCACGGGGGTCCTAGCCTTGTCCGATTATTTCGGGATATTTTAGCCTATAACATAATATTTTATTCATACTGTTACCTTGTTGCAAATGGGAGACTTTTGAATCATCATGAATAATTCACAATAATTGAGATTGAGGATTCGAACTTATAGTCTCTTACTCACAAGTACACCTTTATATTAATTGAGTTATGTTTTTGTTTAACTTTTATTCATTGGTCGAACGATTTCTACCATATTTATTTTTTAATCTCACTATAGAACGCAAACGTAAATATTTATTATTATTATTATTACTATTATTAATGGAAAATCTTCCTTATTGATGTGGAAAAGTACAACAAGGTTATTTGGTTAGATAGGATCTAGCAATGCGGCCATTGCCTCCCTTTGGGTAGAAGCCACCAGGAACACGCTCATTACCCGTATTATACACAATCCTTAGAATCTCCTCTGGTATTCTTGGGAATGAGACTGATTTCTCATCTCCTGCAAGCACATTGCCTGAAATCTTACCCTCGGCACCCTCGCGTTTGGGTACCACAATGCCTTCATCTTTCTTGCCACCACGTCCTAGCCTATCTCGTAGATTCGATATCTTCTCCGTGAACTCTGCCACCATTATTCCATATGGTTCTACCTTTTTGGTTGCACGTTCATAAAGTTGAACTCGGATTACTGCATCCTGACCCGATTCAACTCCTAGAAGACCTCCAACAAGCTGAAAAGTTTTTAGGATATATCGATAAATATGTAGTTTCTTCTCAAAATCAATTGGTACTAGTGATAGAAGTAGTTTATGATATTGTAAAAGTTACGAAAATGGGATTGTGGTTAGTGCTTAGTGGTATGCAATTAATGTAAAATGTTCTTAAATTATCTATTATGAAATCAAAACAATAATCAAGATAAGAGCAGAGAGAAAGCGAAAAAGACACACAAATTTACGTGATTCACTAACAGTGTGTTAACTACGTTTATGAGCAAAAGAGAGAGAACAATTTTATTAGGAAGAAGAGCTTATATAGTGCACTTCTATAAAATCCTATTACGGCTCAATTACAATATTGATCAGAAGGGTTGTGGTTTTACTTCTTGACCAGGCAGCAAGACTCCGAAATAAGTAATCATAGAACATCATAGTTCAAGATATATCTCGCGTACCTTCCTGGAGAGAACAGATTTGAGCTCTGGATTTGCTCCAATGTAGCCCGTGAGTCCAACATAAGGAATCAAGTACGATGCAAGAAGGAAGTTCACTTCATTAGCATAAGGGTCAAAAGGTGGTCTCAACGGACGGCCAATTGCTTTATCCATCACTTTGGCAAATGATGCTGAACTCAAGTTCATCAATGGCCTTGGAAATCCTTCCACGAGGCCTATAATTGCCCTGCAAACCAATCCTTTCGTGTTACATTAGGGTGAGTAAAATAGTCTATTTATCTTATAAATATTCGTGAGTTTTATTCACTTTTTCAACATAGAACGTCGTAACTAAAACAAAACACAAGAACAGAACGAGAAGAATTCCCAAGCTTAGAGGGAACGCCCTTGTTTACCTCGTTTGACCGAAGCTTACATTCAATACATAATCAAAGTAAGAAAAGATTTAACTCAAAATTAGTAGTTCTCTCACAATTTGAGAGCTCTCGAGAAGGTTACAAAGATTATAGAGAATGAAAGAAGTTGAAAATTTTACTTTGGTGATTGAAAAGCTACTTAAAATAGCAAAGTAACCCATTCATTTATCTTATAAATGTTGTAAGATATTCTCACTTTTTTAGCGTAGGATTCTCAATACAAAAGTAAAGTAAAAGTCAACCCGAAAAGTTACCTCAAGTGACCGACTTCCTGGTAGGCGAACTGCGAGATGATATCCTTGATGAGAGGTCCCAAGTTCGCGATTTTAGCACCAATAGGAGGTGGTCCTCCCATGGTTAGATTTGGAGCAACTTGATCCAAACCATATCCCATTGAGCCAAACAGGAAGAATTCAGCTTCCAGAAACTCTAAGTTCAGTGCGAATTGTATAAGATCAGCATCTGTTTGGGGAAGAGAAAGCTCTGGTCTTTTGGCAGTTGCATTACAATGAATTGGCAGAAGGAGGATAATCAGGAAGCTGCCAATGCTCATTGCATATTCTGCCATTTCTTTTTATATATGGGTTTGAATTTTGAACTAATTTTATGTCCAATTTATAGCCTACTGTTGCTTGGAGTTGTTTGGTACCATTTAAGGAAAGTTGTACTACGCAAAATATTTATAAATGTAACCAAAATTTAGAGAATTTATCGTTAGCTAGTTTTGAGTTGTCTATTATAATTATAACACTTTTTTTATATTCATTTATAGCACAATTTGATGTCATTTTTTTAAAACTTTTAATCTACCCATCTAGCCATATATATCCCTCGCCTTTTATTTTTCTCATCCCCTCATATGCTATTGCTTCCACTGATTTTCATTTCACCAATAGAAGATAGCGGGGTGCAGATGGCAGGTTACTGAATCAAAGAGAGAATGACAAGGAGGTGGTGGACAACAACGGGAACTGGTTATCCATTTTTTTCGGCAAAAAATTCTTGAAACATATCTCTTTATTTCCAGATATACGGAATTAGAGATATTCGTTTGCAAAATCGAGACCGCATCTGTGTTCATAAGAGAAGAGCTTTCCAATGAGATAAGATAATGGTTGCCTTTTGTCATCGGCCTCCATGAGTGATCGTTGACACCATCAAGCTTCGAGCATTAATTCTGATTGAAAACTATCACCGAATTGATTGAAAGTTATCAACTAAACTAGTGATTGGAAAGCTATCAATTGACAGACTATTAGTTTGATTGAAAATTATAACGCACCGATAAACATGAGAGTGATAGACTAATGCAAAAATGATAGAAATGAGATTGATACATTTTTTCTATTACCCATGTAATTACTTTAAAAATATGCGAGTGATGGTATTTATTTGATTTTTTCTATTTTTTTTGCTATAAATGAAAAAACCCACTAAAGTATTCACATAGATCTGTATTATAAATACTTATTATTATCAATATATTATATTAGAAGGACTCGTTAATTATTAAAACAAAGTTGTGACAATCTACTCAATCACTTTCTCATAAGTACTTCTTTTTTTTTTTTCTTTTTTTTTTTTTTTTTTTTTGTAAGTGATCAAATTTATTATTATTTTCTAACTTTTACTAATTTTATAAGTTACCGTATCTTTAATAGGAGAGGCGATAAATAATACTCTACTTTATAGCATTAATGTAATATGGTTATAACTACATTAGTTAGAATAGAAGATGTCCAAGAATAGAGATGTCCCCTCGAACCATGTACGAGAATGACTTTTTCGTCTCCATCTTTGCTATAAAAATTAATCTTTGTCTTTGTTTTTTTTTTTTTTTTTTGCGGAGATCTGGACGAGAATTTCCTACTACAACTGGTGGAATATCGGGTTCCAGGGAAATTTTTATCTTAATTTTTTACTATTACTTAATTTTTTACTATTACTTTTTTTATAAAATTTTCAAATAACTGACTTTTCATCGAAAATTGTATATAATTTTCAATTAAATAGTTAATTATTAAAGAAGATATATTTTTTACTAAATATTTCTACAAACAAAATTTATAAATAAAGATTAAATTCATATAAAAAAGAAAGTAGAAATTAAAAAAAAAAAAAAAAAAAAAAAAAAAGCAAAAAAAAAGTAACGAAGGAGATATAGAGTAACAGTTACTCCTTCATTTTTCTCTTAAATGATATTCGAGGCGGGTTTCTACGAGACCCTAGCCCCCACAAAGAAAATAGATATCCCTAGTTACAATTGGTTTAGTGGATAGCTTGTTATATTTTAAGTTGTACTAATCTATCTTTCTGTAAATGCGGAAGAACTCAAGCCACTCAAAATAATGGCAGTTTCGCTAACTTTGTACTCGATGAAGAATTGAAGCTAAACCCAACAGATGGATCTACTAGATGAGCATAGGCACCGAATAATTTATCTATAAAAATTTCTACCTTTTCAATATGTTTTTCCAAGGTTTTTTTTTTAATTATAAATTTGGTGCATATGATTTGAAAAAAAAATAAAACTTAATTCCTATTGTTCACACGAGATTTCACCGCAAAATAGAAGAGCAAGACACGTGTAAATGAGAAATATGTATTTGTATTGATTTGAATATGTGCGAATGTGGAGTACAATCTCTAATTTGTTTCTCTGATTCTTTCTCTCTCATATACAAATACTTCGAGGGCTTCGCAGCTTATCTCGAATGTAGAATTGTCTCAAGGGCTTTGCAGCTTGTTCTTGAGGTTGAATTTGTTAGTGTTCGGCCTTGGCTTGTTGATCTTTGGATCGGTCGTTGACTTGTTGATCTTTGGATCGGTCGTTGACTTGTTGATCTTGGACTTCTTGATCTTCTTTGATGATCGGCTTGTGATGTATACGATGCACTTATGAAATCGCTTCACCGGCCTCTATGTGTTTTTTGATCCTTAGAAATTTGGAGAGTCTTCTGTCTTTATGAATTCTCTCTAAATATCTAGATCTTTGAAAATGAAAGAAAGCTTCTCTATTTATAGAGCTTCTATGGACTCTAGGCTTGGGTCTTGATGAGCTTTTGGGCTTGAGCATTGGGCTTGGCCCATTGGACTTGTTTACATGGACATGAGTCTTCCTATAAACTTGGGCCACCAATTAAACTTGTGTCTTATTTAATTTTGACACAATTTCAAAATAAAACAAACTTTTGATCCAATTTATTTTGAGAAATATTGTCTCAAAAGTCAATTTAATTTTGTCATTAAATTTGAGATGATGATGTGACAATTTATGATTGACCGAAATTTCTCAGTCAACACCAATTGTTTAAAAATCTAAACTTTATTTCTATCATTTAGAGAAATCTATAATTTAATGTATGTGGTTTGAAAAATTAGGGTTTAGTCTCTAAGTTTTGATAAAATCTAAAAAATAGTTTATATCGTTCGTAATTGTTGGTGAATAAAATACATAAAAGTTAGTTAGTTAAGTCTTTGATGATGAGAGTGTGAGAGATGGAACGAAAAAAATATATCATTCATACATGAGAAGTTACACCTAGATACTTAATTTGCATACGATTTACCAATAACTTTGATTATTTTTTAGGTTTATCAAATTATAGGGACTACATTTTTTTTTTTTTTTTCAAATAATAGGGACTAAGTTCTATATTTGTCCAAACTATAGAAACTAAATTCTATATTTCTCCCAAACCATAGAGACTAAAGTCTAGATTTTGAAACTATAAGGACTAACCTTTTAGTTTCTTCAAATCATAGAGACCAAATTTATAATTTATCCATTTTTTAAATTGGATTCGTCAATTTTGAATCTGATCGGATCGTAATTTCATTTTATTGAACCGATTATTTATTGCTTTTTAATGGACTTCGATGCCATTATAGGTTCTGTAAACCAATTGACTATGAATATGGAGTGAACTAACTCATTTATCTAATAAATTGTATGATCAGGTTTTTGACATGCTAAAAAAATGTCTAATATATGATTAAAATTAATTACCTACGACACAAGTATAAATTATAATTGGGCATATCTCCGGTTATAATTTTTGGTAATTGAGATGAAAGTCAACACCTTAATCAACAATAACATGACACAACATCGAACCTATCAGTAGTGAAAGAGTTGCAATAATAGCTCGTTTGAATGTAAATTTTAGTAAAATAATTGCTGACAACAATTTGTTTGGATGTAGATTTTGCAAAAGAGTTGTAAATAATAGCTCGTTTTGGAGGTAGATTTTTGGTGGAGAGATTGTATGTGTACTTTTTTATTTTATTTATATGTACATTTTGTATATTAAAATTTATGTTTCATTCGTACATAATCTCTTATTTTTATTAATATTTGTCATTTTGTATATTCTAAATATTTTGTTTTAGAATATCCAAATTATTTAAATAACGTTAAAAAAATTTTAATTTGCAAATGTTTTAATTATGTAACATTTATTGATTGAATAATTATTATTAACCGTTGTTCTAAGTTAGATTATATTATTGGTTAAAACATTATTTTGGTCCAATTTTTTTTATATTAGTTAATGTATTTTCAAACATCTTTAATTCATATAAATTGATTTGTCTAATCGAAACTAAATTTAATAATATCTCGTTATAAATAAAAACTTGGTTAATTTAAAGTTAAAG
>JBBMEG010000004.1:10196357-10222464 GCA_037832605.1 Cyclanthera cordifolia
TTTACTCCTCACATTGAGGAGGTTTTTCCACGTTAAAATTCTCGTGTGTTGTGCTTGATTTATCTACCATATACGTACTTTATGCTTGCTGATTTTCCTATAGAAACACAAGAAGAGGAATAATTGATCCATAGAAATAGTGTTTATTCCTAACAGGACGGTGTCAAGGAATGACTTCCTCATCCCGTCCCACCACCAAAACTAAAATTTTCAATCCCAAAAAATTTATCATTTTTTCATGGTAACTGGGTGGAGATTTTCCGAGTGACCAAATAATTGTCTCCACGGGAAAGTTTTTCATTTTTTTTTTTTTTAATTTACTAACTTTTTTTTTTTTTTGATAATTGTTGTAAATAATAAATTTTTTAAAGAAAAACTTTTATTACATTTCAAGTATATGGTTGGTTGTTAAAAAGAAATAATCATTTGAATATATAATTTTACCAACAAATATTTTTTATCTAAAAATTAAAGTTTTAAAAATTGAGAGAAACATTTTGTTTAAAAGAAAAGATATTGTTCATGGGACAACAATCTAGATGGGAAAATGGGGATAGTAAATATATTCCTTGTTAGCATGCAAAGAATTTTTTTTTCCTAGTCTCCATCCACGTTTTTTTTTTGAGATTACTATTATTGGGATAGAAGAATTCGAATCCGTGACGATATAATCCTTCGATGAAAAGTGATACCGTTGAGCTACCACTCTCTTAAATAGAAATGCTAAAATTTGCTTCCTAAACAAATTTTGTATATTAAAATTTATTAGTTGATAAAAATTAAATACTGTTTATTTGATGTATAAAAGATTATGAATTTTATCTTAAAAAAGAAAAATCAATTAATTAAATTACTAGTTCAAATTCTTCAAACTTAAAAACGAAAATTTTTAAATAAAAATAAGTTTAACATTCTAATTCCAGTACTCAAAAAAAAAAAAACATTACAATTTGTCTTCTAATTTTATGTGAGAATTTATTTTGGAAATTTGTACTGGAACGGCTTTTTTTTTTTTTTTTTTTTTACAAAATAATTACGTACCAACTTTAAAATATTTATATTTATATTATTAATACCGTTTTTCTTTTTTTTGAAACTTATTAATATCGTTTAATACTATATTTAATGACAATATTCTTAATATTGCCGGCATTGTTAGTATTCATTGCGGAATGAAGGCATTCTAGTTTCAACAGATTCTTCGATTTGAAATTTGAAAGTCAACGGCTCTTTAGAAACAAACCGTCATCTTTTAATAACAAAAATAAATTAATTAATTAAATTCAAAAAAAAAACAACAACAACAACAACAAAGAACATTAATAAAAACACTTTTTTTTTCTTGAAAAAATGCTGGTTGTCTTTTTCTTTTTTTCTTTAATAGAACGGTGGTTATCATTGATTGTTTGACCCTTTCTTTCGCTTTTCTTCCCTTCCTTTTCTTTCCTACCGTAGCCAAACATATCTTTTGTTTATTAATAATTGAAAAAATAAAAAAGATAAAAATAAGTGAATCATAATCTTGGTTCACCAGCATGGAATTATATAATTAGCGAATACTTTACATATCATAACTTTTTTTATAAGGTATAAAATTATGTGAGCTGAGTTGCTCATTTTAGCCTACCTATCCTAACTCATTAGATGCTAGCAAGAAAGAATTCTTTTGCAAGAAAATGTTCATCTTCCTCCAACAATTATGATATGACTTCAATATTATGATTATTACATATATATTAAAGAGTTGCGTGTTCATACTCAAGTATAATAAATAGATTGATTCAACGAATTAAATTTAATAGTTGCAATCTTAATTTTGCTTTCACTTTGCCTGCGATAATTAACAATATTAGTAAGAAACAACAATTATGTTTTTGTTATTATCAAAGCGAAATTCAACACATTCATGTATAAACTAGTAAATTTAATAAACTCGGGATTGCTTTTTCATTCTTCATGATATAATGAAAATAGCAGGAAAAAAACTCGTTGCTTAAGCGAAAGCTAGCTTCTACAATGTTTATGCAAATGAATAGTTTGCTAGAAATGCTAATAATGTAAGCCTAAATGACTCTCTAGTTAAAATTTATTAAACCAACAAACTTGATCTATTGCTCATCTTGAGCAATAACTCAACCCAAAATTAAGCTCATCTCGAAGAAAAAAAAAAAAAAATCAACGAATAATTCAATCATGAAGTCGTTTCTTTCTAAAGTATGATTTATCAATCCAAACTTTATACTTTTCGTTATAATGCAATGCTTAACTTACCCTTATTCTTTAAATCCTTGCAAAACTCTTACCTAATTCCAAATCTTCAACAAACTCTTTTGCGACCAGAACTTAAATTAGGGATCCTTCTAAGTTTTAGATTTGTATTTAAAATCTTTCCCACTTAAAGCTTTATACTTGTTTTAAGTTTGATACAACATCCTGATTTTTATTGGAACTTGAAACTCACATTTGACAACTTTCTAAGAGTTCTTCAAAGGAAGCAAAAATTCTCTTAATCCGGCTATACTCATACAAACCTACCCAACCTTACCATAGTTTTAGAGTGGCGCACTTTAACAAAGTGGTGCACCTCTAATTAAGAAGAAACAACATAAGTTATGGTAATACACATCAAAAGAGTATCCAAATAAATCTTAAGCTACTGACCATTTGATTTAAATTCTTTTTTTTTTTGTGGACAGAAGCCTTTATAGCTTTTGTTTTCAAGGCTACTAGCCTTAATATTTGAATATCTATCACAAATTTTACATTTTCACTCAACTTTACGAGCGTCTATACTTTCAAACTTAAAATTTTCTTTATCTTTAACGAAAGAAAGACTTCCGCAAATGTAAGACTTTCTAAGGCTTAAGACTAAACAAGATTTAAGGAAATATTCTTAGCTTTAGAAGTAATTTCCTGAGGCATAATGTCTACTTTTGATATCATTACTAGCACCACAGACTGGGATGTGGCTACTACTTTTCCATTTTGTCCATAATGGACTCTAGTAAATCACTCGCTTACTCGCTCTTGGAGTTTAAGGCTAACAACTTTTCTCAACGATCTTCTTCTTCTCTACCTTCTTGGTATTTTTCACCCTTTCCACAGGAATCATGGCTACATCATTAAAGCTTATTGTTCTTAGGGTCATTAAGACGTAGAGAATAGAAGTTCGAATTTTACGAATGCAGGAAGAAGAAAAAACTTTATGGTTCGAAAGTTTAGAAAGTGTCAAGAAGAAGAATGAGAAGATGGGTTCTTATAGACGTGTAATCAAATGGTCATAAAGGAATGATTTCACATTAAAGTTCCATGCACCAATCATCCCTCAAAAGAGAATTGAATCTTGTCAAGCTTTTTATAATTTTAACTAAATAATCTAATTGAGTTGATTGCTAAAGATTTAGTTAAGTCATTTACCATTTATCATTGAACCTAATAAAGCTAAGGGGTACTGTGATACTATTTAGATCTTTAGGGTATATTACATAAAAAAAGAATTTCCCTCAAAGATGACGTAATCTAAACAACAAGATCCATTGCGAAAGTTTTCACTAGGTCAATGATTAAAATCTTCAGCGCCAATTATTATAGAACCTGATGAAGTTAAATGTTTCTATAATACATTTTATATCTTCTTTCATTTTTTGAAACATAATACTATTTATATCTTTAGTATATATTATATGAAAACGAATTTCCCTCGAGGATTAAATAGTCTAAACTATAAGGACGCATGTTTCCTAAGACAGAAAAAATGCAGTATAAATTCAAAATCAAAAGTTTTTTTTTTTTTAATTCAATTTCATGACCCACTCAATCATAAGACATTATCATATCAATGGAACTTCTTCAATCATGAGTCATTCATTATCAAAGGAACTATCGACGCTATGAATCAAGAAATTCATGTGATAAACAAAGGCATTGTGAGACATTTAAGTAAAATATACAACCAACTCTATAAATTAAATGTTTTCAAAATAATGTTTTAGACACAATACTTTATGAAGTACAACGATTATATGATGCTCACTTTCTAGCACAACTAATATCATTGAGCTATTGCATCAATAGCGGGTTGGTTTCATTGTTTGAAGGTAATCCAATTCAATACCACGGTCACAAGTTTAATCCTAAAAGTCATTGAGCTATTACGTATATGATGCTGCAGAATCTCAAACTACCACCACGGTCACGAGAAAACAATTTAAACTAGACAATTTCCAAAAAAGGGGCAAAACAGGAATCTGCGACAATCCATCCCGCAAACAACAAGAAATCTGAGAATGATATTCAAATCAATTGGTAAACGAGTCTGCAACTAAGCAATTATTAAACAAAGATTACTTTAATAACAAAATTAACATGGGTCCAGAGCATGAAACTCTTTGAAATTTAGATGCACAGACTGTGATCTCACTCTTTCTTCCCGATTCCATGCGACATGTTATAAATTCCACGTCCCTGCATAAAACGGCAGTAAGACCGACATTACACTAAACTTCACGTTCTTCAAAATGGAAAAGAAAATAACAGCAAGCAATAGAGGAGAGAAATAAACTTACTATAAGATACAAGGATGAAGCTGCCAGAGCAATTGGAATGGCAACAGAGGTGACCTTATCCATTGGCCCTTTAAGATAAGTGTGCTTGTGTATGCTCTGGAAATATTTTTGTCTTTCAAGAAGGAGCTCACGTGGCCTAAATGGTTGTTCACTCATTCTGCATAATAATTCAAATAGAAAATTGATCAAATTTCCATGAAGGCTGATTAACTCCAACATCTTACAACTCCAAATCTATCCTCATGCATAAAATAGGGAATGTTGCAAGTGTGTGCCTACATGGCTCATTTTTTCTGTACAACAAACACGAATTCAATGGACTCTAAAAAGACTCTAACGTATCCATCCTAGTGCATAGCCACAAATAATATGCATAAAAGAATATCCAATAATAAAATTCTAAAATATGATGCGCTAGAAAATCAATACAGTTTTAGAAAGAAAAAGAAAAATAAATACTCAATCGAAATCCCTATCTGTCAGATCCTATTATTTTCAAATTTTAGCCAAGGGATCGATCGACCACTAAGGCAATATTCATTGAATAATTGGTCAACTGACATAAAAGCACTGCTCTCACTAGAAGGACAAATAGTTCCTCCAACACGACAGTGTATTAGGCTATTCTTTAGTCTCAGTATTTTATATTGTATACAAAATACTTTATACAGAGATATTCGCTTTGTCCAGTAGTGTAACAAGTCAGTACATGCATTCTTTGTACACAGGCTTGCGTATCCTTTTGGTTATCAAGCCCTCTATAAGTTGTATCATCTTCATCCTTTTGCCATCTCTCTCATTATTTTAGTTGGTTTTAGAGCACACAGTAGCTCTCATGGCCAGAAGCAGGTTAGCCTCTTCTTGAGATTCTTTCGAAAACGTTTTTCTTATTCACCAGCTCGTCCATTGATCACCCTCTTAGATCAATATTGACTGAGAAATTAGAAGAGAAGAAGTATCTTCTTTGACGCGGGATGGTCATATTTATTCTGCGTCAGTAGATGTTATATGTTCTTGGAACGAAGTCCAAATCCTAAGAGACGATCAGAATCACTGCCAAAAATGGTGACAAAATCAAGTAACCTAATCCACAATTTGATGAGTAGAGAACTATTGATCAAGCCCTACTGGCCAGGCTACTTGAGTTGATGAGTTCCTCACTTGCACTAGAAGTGATTAATTTTGAAACATCAAGTGGCATGTGGAAAGCATGGAGGGAAACTATGGAGCAACTAGTAGGTAGGGCTCGAGTGAACCAACTCAAGGGTGTTCTATAGAACACGAAGAAAGGAATGATGAAGATAGTTTAATATCTCTTGATAATGAAACAAGAGACTGAAAGTCTGAAACTCGCATGTAATCCCATCCCTCTAGATGGCTTAGTCTCATATGTTCTTGCTAGTTTAGACCTGGACTATGACTCCATTATCTACTTGATTGAAGGAAAGATCAATGGCTTATGGATGGATCTCAGCTCCCTACTGGTTACGTTCCCGTTTAAGGGAACACTGGCACGTTCACTCCTATTACAAATATCGAGAGCAATGAGTTTGCTACAAATCTTGATTACAACCGATAAGGACAAGGCAAGAACATTGGGAATCGATCCAACTATAACAACACTAGATGTAACAAGCCCAGTCGTGGTAGCAATCAAGATAATGACTCCTCTTTGTCTCAACCCATTCTGATCAGAACAACTCTTCTTATGGCAATGATAAAAGAATAAGTTGAAGCCATGGTCGTGAAGGAAGAGGCTTTTACTATCAACTCTATGGCAAAGGACACACTTCAAACTATTGCTACATGAGATTTGACAATGAGTTTGATAACACAAGTGGAATGAGACACGACAAATGGCGGCAATAACGAGAACTCAAACGTTGCTTATGTTGCTAGCGATGAAATTGTGAAAAACCTAAGGTGGCTTGCTAATAGTGGTGCCACAAACTACATCACACCTGAGATAGCAAATCTTGCTCTCAAACAAGATTATGATGGTAAACATACACTTAATGTTGGTAATATTGGTAGTAGTCTTGTCAGAACTTGTTTAAACTATTCTCCCTTGCAACTAAATGATATGTATGCTCCATGTGCCTGACATGACACTCAAAGAAATTTAATCACTAATGCTCGATTTAACTCCACGTGTTTGTGGATTTTCATTCTTGTTTACGTGTTGTGAAGAACAAGGCAACAAAAAATGTTACGCTGCACAAAGTTAGTAAAGATGGTCTATTTAAGTTCACCATTCCAACTTTGTCCCTAGCCGCTCCCTTCAAGCCAAAGAGTCTTGAATCTTCATCTTCCGTTGAGTCTAGCTTTACTAGAGTTTCGTCTCTCCATGATTTAAAGCCTTTAGTCTAGTTTACTACATTAGTGTCAATTGTTGCTCATTGTAAGGTGTCCAAGTTCTTTGGCATCATCTTTTGGGTCATGCCTCCGATAGGATAGTGTAAAGTGTCATTAGATTTTGTAATCTTCCTCTTTCGTTGAATAAAGAACCTAAGTTTTGTGTTGTTTGTCAACATGGGAAGTTACATAGATTACCCTTTTCAACTTCCACATCTACATCCTCCTGTCCACTTGCATTAATCCACTCTTATCATTGGGACAGGGACCTACTCCCATTCCTTCCACACTTGCCTATCGATATTACATAAGCTTCGTAGAGAATCATACATGTCGCACCTATATCTACCCCTTGAAAGAAAAGAATGAGGCCCATGCAACCTTCCTACAATTTAAACCCTATGTAGAAAACCAGTATGATAAAACAATCAGAATTGCTCAAAGTGATGGAGACGAGGGATTCCAACCTTTCTCTCAATTCTAAAAGATATAGGTACCATTTTTAGACACTCCTACCCGTACACTCTGGTTAACAAAATAGGATTGTCAAGCGTAAGCATCGACACATTGATGACTGGGACTCACCCTACTTGCCCAAGTATCCATGCCTCTTGAATATTGGTGGGTTGCCTTTACCACCTGCGTTTATCACAAAAAGAAACTCTCACATCATAATGAAACTCTCACACCTATTATTCCTTAATGATGTTTCTCCTTGGTTCAAGACTTTTACAAAACTCCTCACACCTATTATTCCTTAATGATGTTTCTCCTTGGTTTAGGGTTAAGGGAAAAGAAAAAAAAAGAAGATGAGATGTAGACAAGGACAAGGTTGAAAGAGGTAGAGAAACATGTGAAGGTTTCGAACAAAAACATAGGCATTTAAGGTTTGTGCCCTCTCACCAAAAGACCATTCTCAATTATCCCTTCCCTCCACTGTCTCTTTCTTTCTCTCTTGGTTCCACCACTATTTTTTTTTCAAAAGAAAATCAAATATAACAAAATTAATTCATTCAAATATAGCAAATATGGTTAAACGAACATTCCACACACTTAGGGGTGTTCATCGATCGGTGTTGATTTTTGATAAAAATTAACACCGAATTGACCATGTCGATATACTTGAAATTAAAATCGAATCGGTTGATTAGTTAAGTAGGTCAATTTGTTAGGTTAAATAGGTCGAGTTGGTCGGTAAAGTCAGTTAAGTCGCTTAATTCCTTAAAAAGAATTTCTTTTTTTTAAGAAAAAATATATTTATCATATAAATTTTTATTGAATATTTGAGAACTAATATTAATGAAATGAAAATATAAACTAACTTTTAGAAACACATTTATAATCAAAGTTAATTTTATAATACTTTTATAAGAAATTTAAGTAAATATATGAAAAAAAAGAACATTTAGAAAAATGAAAAACACACGAGATAAACATCAAACTGAAACCACCAGTTTTCCTCCTTTTTCTCTAAGAAACCAACAATCAATGCGTAAATGATGGAGGCTATAACTTATTTCAACCAAGTAGGAAAGCAACATACGAATCTAAATCCCCGAAAACGCTCACAAAACTGAAAACTAACATAACCCAATGCAAGCCAGAAAAAGTCAATGGGGAAATCATTTGAAGCAGAAATATATCAAACACAACAACATTCGCAAAGCAGAATAACCAGAAAAATATATGATTGAAACGTTATAGCTCTCATCCTAGATCAGATTATCAAAGAAGGATCCGTTAAATTTTCATCTTAAGGAAGAAAAAGGAGACTGAATTGAAACTCGCGTCGGAACCCTAAAACACGTCGATGTGAAATAACCGAACACCGAAAGACAAAATAAATTAAAATGACCAATCATTTCAATTGCACATATGCATCACAAATACCAACAATCGTGAACCAGATTGACCCCCAAAAAAAAAAACAATGAAAAAATTACTAATAATAAAGAACAATTACAACATTAAAAATCCAGCTCAAGAACATAGTATCAAAGCGTTAATGAAATATTTCTCCATAATCCTAAGGCATAAATCAGAGATTGAACCAAACTCACTTTGGGTTGAAGAATGACAAATCGTAGCTTCGGAAAATTGAAAATTTGGACGAAGAATAGACGAAGACACCGAGGAGGTCTGGAAGCTAAGCCAGTTTTTTTCTTATAACCTTTTTCTTTTCCACATTGCGTGGGCCTTACATTAGGCCCATTAATGTTAGTCCAAAATGTTTTATGCAGCCAGGCCCAATAATAGCATTTAGTGCCTCAATAATTTTGAAGTTCTTTTTTAAGTAATTAAAATACTTTTTCTTAAAAAAAAATAGAGGACAATTACCTTTTTAGTCTATAGCTTTTGGATCAATTTTCAATTTGGTCCCTATGTTTTAAATTTGCGATTTTATCTCTAAATATGTATTTGGGGGTACCGTTTATGTTATTATAGACACGAGTTATTATCATATCATATCATATCAAATCATACTACCTTAAAGTATGACTTAAGAGAAAAATCATTTTTAGACGATTTTACCCTTGAGCTACACTTATAATTACAAACATGGTATATCAATTCTATTTAAATTTATTTTTTATTTTTTTATATGGAAGAGTAATAGGTTTTTAATAAGAACAAGGTGGAATGCAAAACGTTTTTAGTTTTTTTAAATACATTTTTTAATAAAATTAATTAAGAGTTTTATAATTTAAAGAGTTTTGTAACTTTCAATTTTTACTTATAAAAATTAATTTGTACTTTTTTTATTATTATTATTACTACCTTAAAGTGTGGCTTAAGGAATAAATTATTTTTTGACTACTTTGCCCTAATAATAATTTGAAATTTTCAATTATGCCCCTATAACTAATGATAATCATGAAGTGAATGTATCATATAATTATTATTTATTGTTTAACCTCTTTTAATCTTCATATATAACATATTTAATATAAATAGTTAATAAATGCAAGTGTTAGAATGAAAATTTGCATTTTTTTAATAATTTAATTCATAAAATAAATGAGTTTATATATCTTGATTCATTGGTGAAAATTGAAAGGTTTTGTAACTCTCTCTTCCTACAACTATATATATTGAACTTTCTTCAACAATTTTCTTACAAACACCTTTACTTTTCCTTTTTTTTCTTCTTTATTTTATCTTATATGTTTACCTTTATTTATTTTGATTTAATTTGTTGCAATCATATTTATTTGTAATTTGAAAGGTATTTTGATATCTTCAATAGTTCAAAAATAGAGTGTCTGATTCACCATCATTCTCTCATCTCTTCATGTGGTAAATCGAATGAGATTCTAAATTTTGAAAGCTTCAACCATAAGATTTTTTCTCTTCTATCCATCTTTCTCTGAAAACATATTTTAATCGGTTATGATATCTATTTCGTTTTATGTAGTATAAAATTTTAATTCTCTTACCATTCATTTATTGTCTTGAAAAATAGATTAAAATGTCTCAATTATAATATTTTTTTGAACATGTATATACTTTTTGTCGGTAGAAAGATCATGCTAAGAAAAAAACACATGAATTTATCCAATTATTGAAAATTAAAACTAAATTTAAATAAATAGATTACAAGGTTGAAAATTACCGACCAATGAATAAAGATATTTGACGTTCGAAAAAAGAATAGAGAGACGAAACCATCTTTTTGAGAAAAACTTACCTATGAATGAAGAGACACTCTCTACTTAAAATTTATAATAACCACACATTTACTTTAAAGATAAGATTGTGTGACGCCATAGAGATGAGGAGGTAAGTATTTCTCATCTTTTTTTAATTAGAAAATATAGACACTACTTAGTAATAATTTGAAAAAAATAACTAATCAAAATATAAACATGTGCAACGCATGTTAAAGTTTTCTATTAAAGTGTAAGGTATAATAGACGGTATTTGAAATACATATTATCATGACAGGAGTTATGATCACTAGTAAAAATAGAAGAATAGGTGACGGGCAAATGCCGACATCTTTCAAAAAAGATGTCTGACATATGACCGTCATCAATACCGATGACATTGAAGACATTTGGTGATGGGCAGAAACCGTCACTATAGATCTCTGGTGTCGCGCATGACTCACCGTCTCGTTCTCTCATACGAGCTTCATAAGAAGATGGAAATTTGTGTCAGTCTCTCGTGTTTTGAATTTGCCTTATCACGAAGCTCTTAACTTTTGATCATAAGTTTACTGTTCTTTTTGTTGATCTTTGTACTACCATCACTATACATGTTTTTGTTTTAATATATAATGCAACGTCCCCACAAAGCATATCCAGACACTCAACACTTGTTTTCTAACGAGCTGGCTAAGTGTATGAAATTCCTCTAGATCTCTTTCCCCCATTTCTCTATAGTATCTTGGCATTTTTATGTAGCTAACTTGAGATTAATTTTGACAGATTTTAACTTTATATCAGATAATCTTGGAGAGGATTGCCCTGTCTTCAGAACTTACTTGAATTCTGCTAAATATATGTTGGGTGGAACAATAGGTGCTTGCTATTATGGATGTCTTGCAATTGATGCCAAATATATAAGTCCTTAACTCATTACGGACATTATTCTTGCAGATGCTGCGCGCAGACTAAACCATCAACTATGCGACATTGCGATAAATTGGGCAGGTGGCTTACATCATGCTACAAAGTGTGAGGCTTCCGGGTTTTGCTACATCGATGACTTGCATATAGTCATTCTTGGGTCTTGTATATTGATATAGACGTGCATCAGATGGAGATAATAATACAAAAATCCATTATATTAAAGGTCTGTTAGAAGGTCATAAAAGCCTTCAGAAAAGCCTTGATTTAGCTGTTCTTGTAACTGCACCAGTGGATTTTTCTAATGAATTCCGTTTGTGCATTAACTTGTCGTTTTTCATTTCTAATTAGGGGTTTGGAGTTCTCTCCTTCATTTCATTCAACAATCAATCTGTTTCTTTTTCCAAAAAGAAAAAAAGTATTTTCGGTTGTTTGGAGTCGTTTTTACTTATCCAACGTGAGATGTCTCGTGGCTGTTGAGATCTAAATGCATTCTTCCCTCATTCAAGATGGAAGTAGACGATTGTGGCTAGGCAGTACCTTCGGTAGGAGAGTAACAAAGGAGTGTTTTAGGGCAAAGGCAGATCTTGGTGAAGTAAGGGAGATCTTTTTTTTAAATGTTGTTGGTTTAGGCGGCATGGAAATTTTTATTCCAATAACCTTGCTAAACGGGAACTTATTATTCTATTCTTAAACTTACTGTCGATGTCTCCTGAGCACTTCTAAGCTAGAGTTCGACTTTTTTTCTTTTTTGTGTGTGATAAGAACGAAAACCATTTTATTGATCAAATGAAAGAGCTACGAGGGGGAAGAAGAGGGCATTTAAGCCAGATACAAGGTGGGACATTGGGCCGATTACAAGAGAAGAGGGAAATCCTATTCTCAATTACATATGCCCCCGGTTGAGTAGAAAGAAGACGGATGAAGAAGAAGCAGATCAATTCCACTGAGGCAAGCGAAGGGATGAAACCAGGCAAGAACCAACCGTAGTTAGTACACTATTAGAGTTTGACTGCAAACATTTAGCAAATACTTACCTATGGTGCTTTTTTTCATCGAGATTTTTTGTAATGGATTAGTAAGATTCTGTTAGTGGTATAGAAAACAAGAAAACTACCATCATGAACTATGGTATATGTAACAATGAGCTCTGGAATTGGAAGCAAGTGGTGTGGTTTCAAATAATTTTATGTTGGTTAATACTCAATAGTAAGATATCATATTGGTTTCATTCCTTCGAACTCTTCATCTATAGCTTACCACCTAGTTCGCATCAATATTGACTCGTTTTATAATTATTTTGTTTTTTTAAGTTATGTGTTATTCATTTACTTATTTTCATAATTTAGAAACATAAACAATATATTTCAATTTTTTTTCTTTTAATTTGATTAGGAATTGATATACTTCAAAAAGGGAGGGAAACAATTATAGATAAATGATGAGAAAATAAGCTATTTAAGAAACAAAAACAAAACACAAAATGATGTGGGGATAAATTTCCTTGCATAAAGTTAGGAACTCAAGTTTTTGTAGTTTTCACCTTTGTGGGAAGAAAAGAACAGCCTGTATTTTCAAAATAGAAGGAACCATATGAACTTTCTGAAGATTCAATTAAAAAAAAAAATTTAAAGAGAACTCTGGAGAATCTTAAATCATAAACTCATTTTGGCGATAGTCACCTACTTTTAAATTAATTTCTTACCGGTTCACTTTAGATGCAGATTTACTGATTTCTCCTGTGAAAAAAAAAATCAAGGCAAATAAAAAAAAAGAATAGTGAGTGAAGATTTTTTTGGAGAGGATGCTCAAACAATGGTGAAAAGACATTTTAAAACAAAAGAATATTGCAGCCTGATGGGACAAAAAGTAAACTATTTCTTTACAGCAGCTTTTATTTTCAAAACTGTATCCTTCACCTCCCTGCTTTTACTTTACCAAATTTGATTTGGAGCTTCAGAAACATGGAATCACATTTTCAATAAAGCAAAGTTATTTGCCTACTCAAAGCTACGCAAAATCAGATAATGTTTCCAATATAACCTTTCCATGACGGAGGAGTCTCGGAATCTGGAACATTTTTTTTTTAAAGGTGGACTTAGGTAAGGGAGAAGATAAGATTTGATTGGACGTTACAAAGAAAATCAATTGCGCTAGATTCTAAGATCAGAGAACAAAGTCTGAAGACTTTGAATTTAATTCAATGCATGATGAAACTAATATCATTGTAAAAATAAACAATATTTGATCAGTAGATACATAACATACCATATGACTATATAGATATTGTTGAATTAAGTTAAATTATCAATCAACACAAAAGTTATTATGATAAATTTAATACTAGTATGAAACTTTTCCTTAACACCAATAGGTAGTATGGAGAGTAACCCATGTACCATATAAATGTGTTAAGATTCCTCGCCTTTTAACGTGGGACAAATGTCACAAAGTAAGTATCTCCAACATGTCTATTAAGATGACGTCATCGATGGGAAGACTATCTTGGATCAAATCCAAATTTGTTGATCAAAACACACATTTTGGCTTACTCACTCGAATAGAATCTGAATTTTTGAGTATCTCATATGTGCTTAAGTTTTTTTACCCAGTAGGATGAAGTTTTCAGAATTTTGGGATCAATAATTTACATGAAAATCTTATACCACGTGGAATTATGTTAAATCATCAATCTAACTCAAAAAATTTAAGCCGATGGATTAGAGAAAATTTATATATAGGCTGCCTTGATACATTCATCTTCAGATCAACTTGCTCAAGTAAGGCAAATAGACATCGGTTAAGATGGAAATTGAAGAGAATGAATAAAAAGCAAACCGACTAGAAATCAATGTCATTTCCTCATGGGGATCACCATTTGCTTAGCATTATTTTGCAATAATAAAGTACCTAGTCAGAAATCATTAATCTGAAATGTGTTTGTTCTCTGTTAAGATGCTTTCCAGCAGTGACTCACAGGCATCTTCAAGCAAGTCCAGAACCTAAATTAACACGTTCCATAATTTCAAGAGAAGTACCAAATTAGTGGTCATTGAACTCAGCATAAAATGTAGATTTTAAGTGGGTATGCTGAAAAAGCTAGACTATAAACTTGATGAACAATGAAGTACATATCATTCAGTAACGTACAATCAACTTGATTTCAATCACAGAGCCAAGGAAATAGAAGAGTTGCAAAAGACATTCAAAAGAAGAAGAGTGTTTAAAGGTAAGTGATACAAGAATCAGATGAATGAAAAGACTTGCTAAGATATGCCAGCACTCATGCAGTCGATCTTTCAATGAGAATTAAAAGCAAACTATGTGGAGGGAGGGGGAAGGAACTGAAACACTCGTTAAAAAAATAAAATAATAAAAAGAAATTTAAAAAGAAAAGGGAAGAAAAGGCGAACTGTTATTACATGAAAACTGAAAACAAAAAAGTAACTATTTCCTTCGGTCTCTCGTAGAGACTAGGATCTTCAAAGTATGCTCCTTTATAGGTTTCAGGTTTGAAACTTGTGAGTGAGTAACTTTAAAAGGGTAAAATATAATTTTTGTCCATGAACTTTCACATTTATTCCATTTTAATCTCTAAACTTTCAAAAACTCAATTTCAATCGCTAAACTTTGAAAAAAAAAACTTAAAATTAACCTCTATAGTAAATTTAAAGATAATATTAATCAAAATTGGTTCAATAATGTTAATAATTTTAATACAATTAAAGATAAAACTAGTGTTCTGAAAGGCGCATCCAGGCACTAGGCGCAAGGCGCATGTGTTGCGACTCGCCTTGGATAGGTGCAGCACGCGAAATAAGGCGCGCGCCTTGGGGGCTTTAGTATTTTTTGTATATTTTCCTTATTCTTTTATTGTTTCGGCCCCCTATAGCCTTTGGTTTCGTAGGTCATTCGTAGCGCGAGATAAGTTTTTTAAAGTATCAAAATTTCTTAAATCACTTATGCGTGTTTATATATCATGAAAAGTGTTTTGATTGTACATAAATTCCTTTTTTTTTTAATGTCTTTCTATACAGTCCGCCTTAAGTAAAAAAGCCCGCGCCTTAAGGTGTGGCTTGCGCCTCAGGCCCCAGAGGGCCATTGCGCCTTAGTGCGCCTTGGGCTTTTTAAAACACTGGATAAAACGTGAATACATTTTAAAAATTTATAGAGGGTGATGATAATTTTCTAAAAGAAAAACAAACAAAAAAAATTATAAGGACCACTTTGAAGTTTATTTGAAAGTCCAAGAACCGAAACAGAACAAGTCTCAAAATTTAGAGACTAAAATTGGACTTTTGAAAGTTCAAAAACTAAAATGGAACAAAACTTAAAGTTCAGAGACTAAAATTGAACTTGTCAAAGTTTAGATACCGAAATACCAAAATGGAACAAATGTGGAAGTTCAGAGACCAAAATGGACATTCATCCATTTTATAATCTAGAGTCCAGACATTGAGATTGACGTAGATGCCCCAGGTATGTAGTGAGGCAAAACTACAGAATCTTTTAAAAAAACTATTTGCTTCATAAGGGTAGCCACACAATTGAACAAAGATAAATCACACGCTTTTCAACAGACATTTCTCCAGAAGTTTTAGCCTAGAGAGTGAACCAGAAATTTCATTCAAATCATGTACAAGTCCTCCAGAATCTAAATCAAAGAGATAACTTTCAATTCTGTTTAAAATTTCATACTTCATATCAAGAACAAGAACAAACATATTTAGCACTTCAGGATTACCTTTTCAAAACCTTGTTGGCCACCATAATACGGATCCGGTACTTCAGTTTCATCATGCTTTCTACAATACGAGCACATTAATTTGACCTGACATTATTGCAATGGCGTCTTAATAAGAACATCAGTCGAAAAGAATGAAAACCATACAAAACACCTTTATCTATCATTGAAGATCTTGTACTAACCTTCTTATGTGAATCAGGGGGAAGGGTATTCTTAATTCTCCACCGTTCAAAAGCCCTTAAAATATCCTCTACAGAAATAATCAAGACCCACAAAATAAATCATTAACAAAGATTAAGTCAACATTGTATGGTTGCAATTGCAAAACATAGCACCAAGATGATTTTGCCATCGATTATCTACTACCTCTGTTTTGCTTGTCCATTGCAAGAATAAGATCAAAATTTACAAAATCAGATGGCTGGATTGGCCTCGACAACGATGTTATCGCTATCCCTCGTCGTTTAGAGGCTGCCCTCATTCTTGGGTCGGCTTCATTACCCTTGAAAAAGTAACCAAAATCACTTAGAACCAGTTCTAATTTCAGAAAAACTACATCGATTGTTTAATTACAAAGAAAACAAGAAAATGAATCAATTATAGACGCGAGAATTTTCGCAAAACTCGAGGATGAAACCTTATAATCGTATATACGACTCGAAAAAGGCAAAGAGAACTTCCGTCGAGAAATTTCCAACTGAAAATGGAGAAGAATACCTCATGATAACCAATGGTGCCAGCAGAATCGATTGTGAATTTGGAATGGAGACCCTTCTTCCCAACCAGGTCCCTAAAAACTCCTTCAGCAGCTGGGCTTCTGCAGATGTTGCCCAAGCACACAAAGAGCACACAGAATGGTTTTGTCTCCGTCTCTGAGCTTGTGGAAAGGGCGGAATCGGCCATGGAAGCTTTGATGAAAGATGTGGATGAAGTAGAGAAATGAGTTCGACGGGAACTTCGGGACGAATTGAATGTTTGGAGATGGGGATATTTTATTGCTTGAAAACCAATCAATGGCGAGGGATTGAGAGAAGAAACAGGACTGTTTGGATTTACAAGATTGGCGTCAACTCTAAGCTGCAATTGCAACGCCCTCATCCCTGCTTTGTTTGGGACTCAGATTATTGGTGCTAAAAGAATCTCCTCAGCTCTGTAAACATGCTTTCTTTTTATTTAGTACAATACTTCATCATGTTTCGATTGAAATTTTATGAATATTTTGAATTAATATTTATTTTGAGTATTTAAAATTAATGAATGTTGTCAAAAATATTGTCGGATGTGATTTTTATGAGTATTTAAAATTAAGATTTATTTTAAATATTTCGAAGTAATGATTGTGTAATCAAAAACTCATCTGAATGTAATATTTTTTAAGAATATTTAGTAAATAATAATTTGAAAATCTCAATTCAAACATCCTTAAAAATTTACCGATATAAAACATATATTAAAATATAATCATAAAGTGATGTGTTATAGTGTATCTCGTTACCTTCTTCTCAGCAAATTCAAGGATAATAATTGAGTCACATAAGTATATAAGACATGTATTAAAATATAATTATAAAGTGATGATTTGACTAATGATATATTATCTATGTAGCACAACATTCTCTTCCTATGTGTTGAGAAGTATGTTTAAAGTACACATCAACAAGTTGGTAAATATTGTTCTTTTGTTTATGTGTAAGAGTATGCTTGAAGTGGTGGCCAGAAATAGGGTAGAAAAATATCAATTCGGCACAAGGGCTGGAGTCAAGCCAAACCTGCTTTAGGTGTTCTTTATATTATTAGATTTCAAGTAAATCAATAGAAAATTAATTTTAATGACTGGAACAATTCTTTTATAATGCTGTGTTAATAGTTTAATTTTCTTCAACAAAGAGTAATTAATAATTTAACCTCTTTAGATCGAGGGTAAATTCATATATGTTCATTTGGAAAGGGAAGGAAAAGAGATTGCTTCTCCTTTGAACACGCTGCTATAAATTCATCTATTCATGTATCACGATTTACAACATATAGTTATCCTTTCACATACAATTTACATTATAAGCTATAACAAGGATGAGAGCATAGAAAACAAAAACATTGATATTCCCTATTCAGAAAATGTAAGCTAAAACAGGTCAAAGATTGCTGCATCCGCTTTCATATTCTCGAGATCTCTACGCTTTATGTTCTCCCCAGAATCCATGGGCATTGCACCAGTTCCACCGTCGAAAAACTTGGAGAGCTTGGGTGGAACTGCACAACGTATCAAAGCCCAATTCAGGCCTTTAAAAAACGGATGATGCTTAATCTCGATAGCCCCTTTTGTTGAGCCTAATCGGTTTTCGGGCTCCTTTGCCAGAAGGCATCTGATCAGATCTCGAGCATGAAAACTGACTATGGGGCTATCGGGAAACTTGAGAGTTTGGGATACTATATTCACCAATGTGTCCTCATTTTCTGAACCTTTGAAGGGTGTCTTGCCATATAGTAGCTCAAACAGAAAAATCCCGTACGTCCACCAATCGACAGCACTCCCATGGCCATCACCCTTCACAATCTCGGGAGATAGATATTCGTGGGTTCCTACGAATGAATTGGACCGTGCACCAGTTGGCTCGACTATAAGTTGTGGTAGTAGACTAGCCTGATGATCTGCTTTTGTTTTCCGGGATTTGTACGGAGAAGATAGGACTTTGGGAGTGAAGCATGAGACCTGCCAGGATGGATGGAGGCAAAAAGGGTCAATGCAACTGGATTCATCACAGGGATTCAACGTCCTCTTAGTGGAATCCAGAACTGGAGATGATGATTGAAGCAGCATTGGATTAACCGCACATATTAGAGATAAATCAAAATCTGTGAGCATTATGTGCCCATCCTCTCGGACTAGAACATTTTCGGGTTTCAGGTCTCGGTAAACAACTCCTAGCATGTGTAAGTACTCCATGGCCAGAAGAACTTCAGCAGCATAGAACCTAGAACAAAAAGATTCAACAAGTCTAAATTGGATCAGAAAGACAAACAAAATTTAATGCTTGGTAACAAAAGATGCAGTGTTCACTGTTCTATCAATCAATCAGACTGGTTATGACGGAACAAACTTCTGTTTCACAAAAAGGAACCACATTATCCAATAAAATGTTTGACCAATAAAATTCCGCAATCAAACGGAAAAGACATGAGAGTGCTTTTAATCTAAATCATCTCTAAACTCAACTCAACGTCCATTTTTACCCTAATATTTTAATCCGCTGCTGGTGAAGGTCCCCTAATCTCTTTTTTTACTGTTTACTAGCCAATATTCACTAAACGTGCACTCCCATGAATGAATTAAATGACTACCCATCAGGGCATTAGATTGCCAGCACAAGCACATACTAAGATCGTGTGAGATAACAAATGTGCAAGTGTAACCATACTGAGGGAGCTTAATTAGAGCACCACAACCGAACCTGACAGCATGCTCAGAGAAACTCATGCATGGTTGCTTCTGTCGCAGCACATGGAGATCTCCACCAGGACAGTAGTCCATGACCAAACATGAGTGCTTATCCGTCTCAAAATGAGCATACAATGTAGGGAGAAATGGATGGTCGAGCATTTGTAGTATCTCTCTCTCAGTCTGTGCCCGGAGTATTTTTTTTCTGTTTGCCAAGAACTCCTTGTCCACCACTTTGATAGCAAATAGACAGCCTGAATTGCACAGCTCAGAGAGAAACACAGTCCCAATGTCTCCGAGACCAAGCCTCCTTAGCAGCTTGAAGTTTCTCAGACTTAAGCAATTATGTTTATCCTGAATCTGGTGGATAGCTTCCCATTTCAAGTCCTTTGACATGTGAGGCCTGACTCCACTACGACTTGATCCACTGAGAATGCTTTCCCCACTGATGCTTGGGCTACTGCTACACTCACCAATACTACTTTTAGAGCTCTGAGAGAACACACATTTCTCTCTTGATCTGGATCTCTCGTCGAATGGCATAATAGTTGGTTTGCTCCTGTTACAGCAGTTTAGAGATGTACCAGGTTTACTAGACTCTCTGTTTACTACATTTGTACTTGCTTCAATACCTAAACCTGTGCAACAAGAGAGAGGAGAACCTTCCTCTTTTTGACTATCATGATGCTGCAAATTTTCTGGCATCAGACTTTCAGATTTTTCTGCTATGGAACCCAAATTAGTGTCAATCGTTACTGTACACATATCAGAAATGCTAGGAGAGGAATTTTGTCCAAGCTTTGCTTTCTTGACAAAATTCTTGGTCTTGAAAAGAGGTTTGATGAAACATGCATTATTGAAAGCCGATTTTTTCGGCCTAACAACAGATCCAGGGTTTGATAGAGAAGATAAACAGCGCATTGTACCTCTCTCCTTCTCTGGTATTGATTTTTTTGTCAAATTTTCATTTGAGAAATTAGCCGTGCTGTTCATAGCTTGACCCTTCTCACCAGAAGGAGCAAGGGAAAGAGATTTATGTTTTTCCACCTCATCAGGTGCCTTGGTACTTGTCGCTTCGGTAGCCGCATTAACTACAAGATCCTTTGACGTCAACCTATCCACATTTGCCTCGACTGATACCCCAGTGTCCTTAAGCGAAGAAGACCCAGCTCCCTGGTTGGATAGACCTGCCTCAGTTTTATGCAACAATTCCGGCATCTTATTTTGAAAATTTGACATAATTCTTTCCGAAACAATGGAAATTTCTACCAATTTTGAATTGCTTTCATTCCCAGGCGCACCAGATCCATTGGCCTCAACCACCACAGCTCTATACAATCTTTTGATAGTTCCTGCTTCAGAGATTCTGGGTGGACCTATAGACCTTGTTAACCTCTTTGTAGCAGCCATTTCTGCGGCCTGAGATATGCATAAGCCCCTCAAAGCTTGCTTTAAACTTGCAGGTTCAGAAATTCCAATCCCTGACATGTGAGATGAACCTACTCTAATTGGTCTCTTCATCGCACTCTTTTGAGAAGAATCTCTATCTACTTCACGTTGCTGACCCGATCTCTTACGCAAGGTTCTGATATCAATTGCCTGAAACAGACGATTAATATCATCCTCTATAGAAAACCTTTTCCCTACATCTAGCACGTAACTTGTCCCAGCTTTCTCAGAATCAAATACCTCTGTTGCTTCAACAATTTCCGAAGAACTGGCAAATGTAGTCATCTTATGGGTATAGCAATCTCTATTGAAAGAGAGGATGTGGCCTTGACTATAACTGCTAACCCATTTCTAAGGAATCATTTCTAAGATACAATGTAGATATCAAAAGCTGAGATGTCTTCTGAAGGGGGAAGCCTGCCTTCAACCATACACATATGATGAGTTGTATCCAACAGCAAATGACTTCAAAGAACTTCGAGATGAAACATCAAAATTCTGCCAGGATTCCAATTCTCGTTAGTAAACCATCGATTACCATGATGCAGTAACTACACTCAGATCCAATAATAATAATAAGGAACATTGCATCATCAAACAACCAAAAATCATCATTAAAAACTTAAGCTCGAGGAAGTTAATATTCAAAATGAGATTAGAAAGCAACAAAAACAAATATATCACCGTCAATTACTGTCTTACTTCTCCTCAAACCATGATTAACACACCAGGGAAGGGCATCAGCTGCGACTTAAAGAATAGTCACAAGTGATCTCATTCATGGATATACTTCTTTTTTTTTTTTTTTGGAACTGGGAAATGGAGCTTCGCTCCACTATAACGGAGTAACCATGCCCAAACATCGGGAGACATTGAAAGAATGGAGACACGGAAAGTGTCTAAAAACTAATTAACTGGTGGATCTCAAACTTCGAGCCACCCCTTACTTGTACATTCGTGGTTTACCATTTTAAGATAACCAATTGAGAAGTCCATACAATTTCACATAATTGAAACTCGGATAATGAACATAAACAAAAAGAAAAAACCACCACCCACCTTACAGTTACCACCCCATCCCTAGGCGAATTGAAAAGAAAACAAACACAAAAGGAATGCCAAAAAAGGGATTCATTACCCAGCATATTCTAAACAATAGCATACACATACACATACACACCCAAAACGGCAGAATTAGAACAGCACGCAGCCTCAATCAACAACGCATATAACCATTGTAATTATCCTCCCTAAAAACGCAGAGAATTTCATAAAATTACCTGAAGAAACGATACCGACGGCTCCAAGATGCAGAAGAGATGAATTCGAAAAAGGGGAACCCAGAGAGAGCGAAGGATGGGAATGAAAAAGGCGAAGGAAAAAGGTTATAGCGCTTGGGAAGTGAATGAGGAAAGAGAGGGAAAACGAACAGTAGCAGCTAAAGAAAATCACGAGGAATTTGAGAGAAACCACGAAAAAGCCAACAGGAGCTATTCGCGAGTGAGTCTACCACTCCACTCAGACTCCATCACTGTGAACTCCTTTTTTTTTTTTTTTTCTTCACCAAAAATGGCAGAGGACTGAGAAAGTAGGTTAGAGACACAACTCGCCGGTTCAATCACCGATTCTATTTTTTCTATAAATATTATTTTGATAACTTAGTACAGTATTTGGACATCTATTTATCCAATATTCCTAAAAAAAAAATTATGTAATTATTATTTTTAAATATTCCTTCTAAATATTAATTTTAAATATTTTTAAAATTTATGTCAAACGAGATTTTGATTGTAATCATCACTGGTAAATACTCTAAATAAATTTTAACTCTAAATATTAATTTTAAATACTTTTAATATCTGCATCCCAATCAACGATTTTTATCAAAATTATTTATTAATCATTATTTATAAATACTCAAAATAAATCATCATCCTAAATATTAATTTTAAATATTCTTAAAAATTATATTCAAACAAGTTTATAAATATAATCTACTTATAAATACTAATTTTAAATACTCTTAAAATCTCAATCCAAACCTCTCGTAACTTTCCCATTTTTCAATCAATAGTGTGAATTCATCTGTTTTCTTCTATTCTACCTTTCAAAAAGTTTAAATTGAGTCTTCAATATTAATTCAACTTCATTTGATAATATTAATAAATTTTAAGGTAAAATATTATCTTTGTCTCTAACTTTCATTCTTATTCTATTTTGATTCCTAAACTTTCAAAAGTCTAATTTTAATTCATGAACTTTAAATTTTGTTACATTTAGATCATGAACTTTCAAAAGTCTAAATTCAATCCCTAAGTTTTGAAAAAGAAAAAATCCTTAAAATTAGTCCCTATAATAAATTTAAAGTAAGTATTAATTAAAATTGCTTGAATAATGTTAATAATTTTAAAACATTCAAACATAAAATTTGTGAACATTTTTTAAAATTATAAAGGAAGATAGTTTTCTTTGAAGGAAAAAAAAAAAACTGGTTTTAAGATTTGTTTATAGTCAATGAAACAAAACAAATCTCATTTTTTTAAATTTATTGACCAAAATAGAACAAAAGTGGAAGTTAATGAACTAAAATAGTATTAAAATTTATAGAGAAAGACGATAATTTTCTTAAATAAAAATAAACAAAAAAATTAAGTTTTTAATGTACATGAACTGAAACGGAACAAAATTCAAAGTTCATGATTAAAAGTGGACTTTTAAAAATTCAACGATTAAAATAAAATCCGCTCAAGATTAAGAACTAAAATTAAACTTTTGAAAATTCATACACAAAAAAATAACAAATATAAAAGTGAAGAACCAAAATAATATTTTAGGTTTTTTGGTTTAGCCACACTACATCTGACTAAGTGCATTTGAAGTCATCCAATTGCATAGATGTAGGTGATTGTTAAAGTCATCAAATACATTGATGCAGATATTTATTTGAAGTTATTAATCAACTATTACCAATAATGTAACGTTCCTAAAATTTGATGTATTTGTAAAATAATTATCAGAAATTAGTAAATTAATTATTTTAAGTGTGTTGGACGAAAGTGTCCCAGAATTTGTTTGATTATAATGGGAGTTATAAGGGTAAAAGGATCATTTTAAAAGAGGGACAAAACTGTAATTTTGTTAGGCATATATAAAAGGACAAAAAGACCTGATCATTAGTCATTAAGTGCAATCATCAGGTAATCAAAGCAGTTGTCAGAGTGCAGATCCTGAGGCGTGAAATTTCGTCAGCTACTACGTGTCGCTGTGTGACTCGTCCTCGCAGTTGAAGAAGGGTGTTGATTCGTTAACCAATCGAAGTCGCTTTCGCTGTCAGCCAATCCGTGTTGTCGTTGCATCAACCAATCCCCACTTGTCGTCGCTGCCAGCCAATAGCAAGTTGTCACGTGTCAACTATTCATTCGGCCATCGCCCAGCACCTCAGCTACAAATTGGTGAGCGTTTTTTAACCTACAGCCTGAGCCGAACCTAGCAAGCACCCAACCTACACATGAGACACGTTCCCGAGCCTTCCTACACTCGCCCAAACCTGACCCTAGCCTACGCGTTGTCGCCATCGTCACCGTCTCTAGTGACCGAAAAAAAAAAATCAACTTTTTCCCATAGGTAAATCTCATGCCTTGAGTCAGTTTTTTTAGGCTCTAGATTCGAGTTTCAAGGGTTCTCGAGCATATTTTGGCCAAGGTAAGGGACTTTTTCTCCAGTATGTGATCAATATGGGTAATCTTGAGCATGTTCGTGACTAATTGTGTTAAATGTCTTATTTGTTTAAAGTATTTGACCTCTTAGACTTTTAAAGCATTATGATGATCTGTTTTTGTTGAATTGAAGAACCATCATGTTATAACCTTGACATTCTTTAGTTCACACTAATATGTTCTAATCGGAATCAAGTATGTGATCCATGTTTAGATGTTCCAAAGGGAACCGTTTATGTTTAACCTTGTTTTGTGTGTCTCAAATGGGACAAGACTATTTTGGAAAGCAAAGCTACGGTTATGTTATGTCAGAAGTGTCTTAATTGATAGACTAAAATAGGTAATTACTTCAAGTGTTAGGCGAGAGGACGATATTTCTTTTCGTGGTAGGACGATATTTCTTTTCGTGGTAGTGTCAGGAATCGGAGGGCCACTTTGTTAGCCATACCTAACCAAAATTCACTTGACTTTTCACATGTACCATGTTTAGGAGTAAAGGTGTGAGTGATATCCCATTGCAGAAGATACTTGTACTACCTCTTCACGCGAATGCTCGAGGTCTGACGACTACCAGATTGCTTCGGCTCGTCAAGATGCCCTCACACAGCATTGGTTACCAAGTTTGAGATTTTCTTGAAAAAACATTATATTCATGTTGTTATTCATTGATGTGTTATTGTAGATCTTATGTTGGGACCCCTTACTGATTTTAGCGACTCACCATTTTCATTGTAGACTTCTTCGAGGGACTCACAGGAGGAATTGGGATGGTTGAGCTGATGTGACCATGAGCTAAGCTGCATTGGTTTTTGTAACGCCCGAGGTTATGATGGGTACATGAATAAACCGAGTCCACATCCGAATGAAACGGATCTTGGGGGATATAGTCACATGGTTAAGAAATGCTTAAGAGAATTGACTTGTACTATCTATACCATAAAGGTGCACATTCCTTTTTGGTGGCTCAATCGAATGAACTGTGTGACCTCATAGGGATTTTCCTATGATGTATGTGTGAGTGAGGACAAAACATGCTCAAAGAACCTGTGTTGGTGAGTTAATATTTTCCTAAATTATAAGTTATTCTATATGATTATAAGATACTTAGAATAAATAGTTCGTTTTTACCTGATGGAAGTTTGATTGTGGGTTGGGGTGGGATAAAAATAGTTTGATGGAATTTGTAAGATATTTTTTTATAAAAAGTAAAATAGATTGTTTTTTTATAAAAAGTAAAATAATTAATAAATAATATTTTTAATTGAATA
>JBBMEG010000004.1:10239619-10255696 GCA_037832605.1 Cyclanthera cordifolia
CTTGTAAATTGTGTATATATACACCCTAGATCAATGAGAAAAAGTGCGACCTATTTTCTCTTAAACTGTTTTACAAATTTCAAATAATATTTCTTAATGTCAACAATTATAATGAATAATGCTATTATCCCAAGTAAATCTTAACACCGAAAACATAAACTTAAAATATTACTACTGCATGTCGACAATGTTTGGATGCTCAGTATCACGGTCGAACTTCATTAAGAGGCAAAGTGACCGTGTCGCGCTCGTTAGAGCACTCGAATGGGCTTCACAAGACAATTTCAGAAAGCCGCTGACACAATTGGGCTTCCTCGGGAGCTTTCATTCTCGAGTCTTGGTAAAAAGTTTTAGAAAAAGGGGGGAAGAAAGATTTTAGAAAACATTTTGAAAGGTTATATGTCGCAATCAGTTTACCGAAATTTAGAAAAAAGCTGTACTAACATATAATTGGTGGGAGTTCATACCTCCTACAGTGCATTCTGGGTCATTTTTGATATGGCAGGTTTGCATATCAAAATGACGAGGAGTCATATGCTTATAAAATTACAAGGGACAAGAGACAATACAATAAGAAAAACCTACACTAGAAAGCATGATGACGAGGAGTTGCGAAGGCAGGCGGCCATGGGCAACAAGCATTGGACGAGCATACATGAAGTGTCAAGGCATACGACCATAGACGACCATGGGCAACACATCCTGGACAAGCATGATTGTGGCACTCAGGACCTTAAAGGTGCAAATAATGAAACAAATATTGATATTTGAACACATTATACCTATTCTATGATTCCGAACAATAGGACCTCAAATTTGTCAACACTCCCTAGATGCTCCCCCTGAGTCGTACTCGACTGGGAAGACGAAAAGAACAAGTGTTGGAAGAAAGTGACATCTTGGGACATAATATTTATCAAGACTAGGGCAGTAACACCTATATCCTTTTTGGACTTGAGAATACCCATGGAAAATACATTTTAAGGACTTTGGATCGATCTTATTGAGAGTAGGGTGAACATCTCGGACAAAGCATTTACACCAAAAGACTTTCAGTGTAAGGGGGAACAATGATCGTTGAGGATGCAAAGCATGAAATAGTATCTCACCCTTAAGAATTGATGACGACATATGATTTATTAAGAAACATGTCTATGAAACATTAAGCCGAGGTGTTTCAAGGAGATGACAATTCTTACATATGCTACTCCATTTTGGATAGGAGAAGAGGTCACTATTTTTGGTTCGCGATCTTGTAACTCGAAGCTGTTAGGGCACAATGAGCATCATAGCGTGGCGATCCATCAACGAGTAGGGAGGAGTTTGTGCTAGTAAGGGTACGGGATGCATTATTGGCGGTGTCGTGGTGAGAGATCTCTCCTCTTCCCAGACACCGGAGGGGCGATAACGCCCAAAGAAGAGGAGAGGAAGTGAGCGGATTTTTTGGGGGGTTTGGTAGAGAACTTTTAGAGAGAGGCTATGTTAACCCCAACATTTCTTTGAGCTATCTTGACAACTAAATTTCATAGCACTGTTCTGTAAGAGTTGAGGGGTGTGTGTTAACTTGCCCGAACATTCACTAATATAAAACAAGCGTTCTTTTATTTTTTGTACTGTAGCACGTCTCTGATTATTATTACGAGGTTGAACTTTATTTTGTTTCTTGGACTAACTTGTCTCTTGATTTACAGAGAACAAAAGCCCCAAGATTTTCTAGAATGCATTGTTGATCTTCGCGAGTATGATGTTCCATACCATGTTCGCTTTGCTATTGATCTTGGTGATTTCTCATTTTATTTATTGTTATGAATAAATTATTATTAATATGTCCCTAATGGGGTTTCCTAATTTTCTGTCTTTTAACACAAATCTATTTGATAGATTTGCGCTGTGGACAATGGTACGATGTTAGTGTATCGAGCACCGGTGTTGCACTTGAGAAGAGAAAAGATCTTCTGCAACGTGCTGAAGTACACATATGTGCATTTGATATTGAGACCACAAAGCTACCTTTAAAATTTCCAGATGCTGAATATGACATGATTATGATGATTTCCTATATGGTTGATGGGCAAGGGTACTTGATTATCAACAGAGAGGTACTGTTTGTAGTTTCATCTTAACGTCAGTCAGTGTAGAGTGGAAGGTGATAACTCTTAAAAGGAAAATGTTTCAATGCATTTTACTTATTATCATTTTGGTTTTTTTTCTTCAAAACAATTTGGTTTGATTAACCTCATTTTTTTGTAATTTGTATAACATTTATTAACTTTAGTCTGATGATTGGCCGATTTAATTTGTTTAGTTTAGTTCTTAAATTGCTTAAATGATTATGTATCTATAAATTCTATAAAATTGGATTTTCGTATGGTGTTTTGTCTGTTTCATGACAAAGTTTATTAAGTTGCTGAAGTATGGTTCGGAAAAATAAAAACTCCTAACCCTCTCTAACTAGATTATACTCATGAATAATTTATGTAAGAGAAAGAAGAGAGGAGTTAGTGACCATGATGACTTCTGATTGACTACTTGATTGCTGATGCCATAGGAATCAAAATGAAGGCTTTGGCCAAGTTCGCATATATTTTCTTGGCATTCTGCTATCCACTATTTTACAAATGCATGTATTCAAGGTAATAATCATGGTGATTTCATAATATCTGCAGTGTGTTGGAGAAGATATCGAGAATCTGGAGTACACTCCAAAACTAGAATATGAAGGGTTCTTTAAAGTGACCAACGTGAAAAATGAGGTATAGTTTATATTTTCCTGTATTGAAAATCCTAATTAAGTTAGTGTTTCTTTAGTAAGGATATTCTTATACTTATATATTAAGATAAAGTAATACATAATATTTGTTCTCAAAATGAAGATGGTATTAGAGCTATAAATCCTAGTTTTTCCTTAGACCGAGCACCACCTTCATCATCATCGGAATCCAAGCTGCCACAATTAAATGGCGCACACTACTTTCGCCGGTTACAAATTTTGTGTGGTTGTGATTGTGGCTTTTTCAAAAAAAAAAAATATACTTAATTGGGTATTAATTGTAAGTAGTTTTCATTAAGAATATGAAAAGAGCAAAGTACAAGATAACAAAATACAACAATACCCCTAAGGGAGCAGCACAAGAATGACAAGATCAGAATAAAGAAGTAAAGCAGTAAATCTGAAAACAGAAGCAACATAGATCAAATTTAAAGCTACAAGAATGCTTCCAAATTCAATGCAATATCATGGCAGAGTAGGATCTGAAATCTTAATTGACAGAGCCCCAGAATGAGGCAGAGTTTGACTTGATCAAATCTAGCATTCCACATGATCTTAGAGTTTTCAAATATGTGCTGATTGCGCTTCCACCATAATTTGTACATCAATGATTTAGTATCTAGACATTCTTTTTTCCGTCTGGGTTTCGTTCTCATCAATGTTTGAGTCTAAAATTTGTCAATTATGAAGTTTTAGAAGTAATCTAAATGAGCATTCAAAGTTTGTGAGAATTAGGGGATGATTGGATTTTGGTGTTGAGGAGAAGAGAGGAGAGAAAGTGGAGGAAGAAAAAGAAGTGAAGTGATTTGGACTGAGGTATGAAATACTTGTTTGTGATTGGCGTTTTTGAGAGGAGATCTTGCTTTTATATCAATTTTTTCTTTTGTAATCATTGTATATTTGTACTCATTTATAGGTTGAATTTGTTTTGTTTTATATTATTTGATTTAATGGACAAAATGGCTAGCCATTAAAAATGACCATATTATATATATTAATTTTTTAATTTTGATCGTTATAATTTAATTTTTAATTTATAGTTCAATTTCCAAATTTTGATAATTATAGAACGACATGAAAACAATAAATTTAAATTATTTATCATCGTAGTGTTGATCTTTATAACTAAATGTCGTAAACATCTAGTGAACATAGTACAATTAAATTGATATATTAGACCTATGAATCATGAAAATATACTAATGCCTATGCCATTGAACAATTGCTCGTTTTTTTTTTACTTTTTACGATTTATATTAGTCTTGAGTGACACAACGAAATCTATATTAATGTATTTTATACTTCTTTTAATTTTGATATTTTTATGTTTCTTTTAATTTCAAAATATTTTATATTTCTTTTAATTTTGATATTTAAAATTAAATTTCTTATTTCTTATTTCTCAACCATGATAAAAGTTAAATTTAAAGTTAAAAAAGTTGAGAATTAGATGAATTTTGATATGATGTTTGATGGGATGTTGGTAGAAGAGTTGAGGAGAAGTTGAGGAAGCCTAGAGTAGAGGTTGTGATGTACTAAAGACAAAAAAGTGGTTGAGATCTTCCTCTTCTCCCCTCTCCTCAACCCCAAAATCCAATCATCCCCTATAAAGAGTAACCGAGAGACTTTTTTTTCTTTAAACTCAAAGTTGTATGAATTCAATTCTTCTAAAGTATAAGCAAATTTTGCAATAGGTTTAACATCATATTCAATTCAATTCTTTTGATCCTCATTTGTTTGATCTTTGTCCAAACCGAAAATCAACTCAATTGGTACACATAAGGTTGGTTTGGCTCGGTTTTGATAATTTGATCCAAGCAGACCGATTACTGATCTATACAGTATGATATGTTCCTCTTATTAGGCTCGTGGTTAGTTACTTAGTTAGGTGGTTAGAATTGGGGTGGTTAGTTTGTTAGTCTTCCATAGTCTATATAATGTACTCTTAACCCTAACCAATACATCAAGTATATTGACATTGACTCAATTGAGTGAGGGGGGTCCTTTGTTAGAGAAGCTCTATCACTTGGTATCAGAGCAACGATACGTGGTGACTGTTAATATGGAAAATCAAATCGAGATCCTTGAAAGCTAGGCACATGGTGAAAGTGAATGGCTAAGACTGTTGCGTGAATTTGCAAGAAAGTTGAGAGAATCAAGAAAAGAATGGGCCAAATACGAAGTGAAAAGAAAGAAAACCTAGAAATCACTATTTCGGAAAAGAATGAACAAGAAATCATGCTAGCAGTGAAACCCAATGAAGAAGATACAAAGAAAGAGATGAATAGTTTTGAAACAAAGAAAATCAAGACATCAAAAACAAGAATTCAAGGAAGAAATTATCGATACTCGATAAGGCCAAAATTGTATACTCCAAAGTGGCAAATGTCCATAATACCAGCAAAGAAAGCTTACTTACGACGAGAAGTTGTTTGGCCAAAGAAGAAAATTCGAACATGGGGGACACAATACCGACATCGAAGGTTCTTCTGGTGGCCGGAAAAGAAGAAAAAGCATGCAAGAAGGCAACTTGGATGTCGAGATAGTGCTTTCGATGAACACAAGAAGACCAACTTTCACCCTGCGAATGTTCTTCTGACATTGAAGGTTCTTCTGGTAAGTACGATAAATGGAAGGAGGAAGAGTTCATGGGATTGCTGATGTCGAATTTTTGGGAGATCTTCTGCATTCACGTAAAAAAATTGCGATCAGTTCATGTGCAAAAGATAAAGATCGAAAGTTTGTGGCCAATCTTTATCATATTTATTCTTTTCATAATTATAATATTTTCATGTAGTCTCTCTTTATCATATTTATTCTTTCCATAATTGTAATATTTTCTTAATTGCTTTCTCCTATATAAGAACTAAGGTGAACATTATTAAGATAAGTAATGCATAATATTTGCTCTCAAAATCAAGAAAGACTTCAGATTATTTCTTGTGGACTTTTTATGGTTGATTTGGAGATCTAGAAATGCTAGATTATTTATTGACGATAGTCATGAAATAGGAAACTTTTAGAAGCCACCCCCGTGCTCGCCTTAAAATGGGCTCACACTTTACATCTCTTCAAGAATTATGGCCTCACCACTCTGTCTCATTGACCACTTTTTTTTTTTTTTTTTTTTTTTTTTTTTTTTTTGAAAATGATTTGGTATAACCTTTTGTAACTTTTCATACATCAAAGAGAGTTACTTGTTTCCTATAAATAAATAGATTAGATTCTTAAGATTTTAGTTAAAGTAGAATATTTTGTATTTCAGATTTTGAAAACTTTGAGAAGAACTAATAGATTGGAAGACAAACTAATTTGGAATTTGGACTCCTCTGGTGATTACACTGTCAAATCGGCTGCTTTATCCTTGGGTGAATATTCCTCTTACAAGAATCAATTAAAATCCGTCTGGAAATCAAAATGCCCTATTCGGCTGATTTGCTTCAAAGAAAACTTAAAAGTCTTGGCCTCCAACCCTCCATTTGCCCCTTACGCAATGCTTCAGAAGGATCAGATGTTCACGTTCTATTTTTATGCACATTCTCAGAATCATGTCGGCATCGGCTTTTTTCCTCCTTCAGACTCTCATGGTCCTTTTCCAGCAGTACTTTTCTGAATGCTCGGCAGCTTCTCATAGGTCCTTCTCTTAATAAGAATGCTCAATTCCTATGGGTTAACAATGTTAAAAGTATGCTATATGAAAGTTGGTGGGAGTGAAATCGGCATAGATTTTAGGACTCTCATCGTCCATGGTTCAATTGTTTCGAGCAAGCTCGGTTACAATCTATCTCCTCGAAAGCCTTCTCAAGCTATTTGGTCCAGCAGCTCGTTTTTAGCCTTGAGTCTTTTTTATAGTTCTTGTTGCCTTAGGCATTCCTTATGCTTATGTTTTGTTTTAGTTTTTCAAGGCTTCTTGATCTTCTGTTTTTTCCTTTTGTTATTTGTTTTGTTATAATCTTTCTTTTTCTTTATGAATAAAAGTTTCCGTTCAAAAAAAAAAAAAGTTTGGAATAAGGAATTCTTCTCCACGTTGTTATACTTTTGGTGTTCGTGATCTTGTGATTATGATGCGCTATGATGCACATCTACTTTTAAGTTATTCAGTTTTCTTTCTTTAATATGATTTTTTTTAATCACTATTTCAGTTAGAGCTTCTCAAACTGTGGTTTACCCATATGCGAGAGGTGAAACCTGGTATTTATGTCACATACAATGGTGATTTTTTTGACTGGCCGTTCATTGAAAGCAGAGCAGCCCATCATGGATTTAAAATGAGCGATGTATGTCTATTTTTTTTTCATTTAATGCAACTGTATCTGGAAAATTATTGTGTTATTCGATTATGTCCTTGAGTAGAATGCTCTGCACAGTGCTTTTTGAAAGGGTTTTCAAAGATTTAACTTAGTTTGCATAGTTGTGGATATGTATATATATATTTGTACACAAAAAGATACATTTATGTTTCAATCTTTGAGTGCTTAAAATTATAATTTATTGTGAAAATGCTTGGAAACTCCACATGTTTGCTTATAGTTTTTTTTGTATTTTTCAATATTAGGAGTAATGCAAGTTGCATGATGTTTCTGTAATATAGAGCTAAAACTCTTGCTTATATGTTTCTAGTGAACATTAAACTTTCGTGCTTATATGAGTATTTGTTTTAAATTTGTATGAATTATTATTTGTAAGGGCCATAAAAGTACGTCTAATGCCAAAAGAGATGCCTAATACAGTAGTGTATCAACATTATGGCGAGTTTGAAATCAATTGGTGCCGACATACATATTCTTCTTATGCCGTATGATTTTGTATTAGTTGCTTTCTAATTTGGTTTCCATTGAAACTTCGTGATCAGTGCATGCTCAAAATTTTTGGACTTCTATTTTCTTAAAATTTTTTATTACACTTTGAGCTTGTAGGAAGTAGGATTTCAATGCGACAAGAATCAGGGAGAATGCCGTTCAAAATTTGCTTGTCATTTGGATTGTTTTGCTTGGGTTAAGCGTGATAGTTATCTTCCTCAGGGTAGCCAGGGTTTGAAGGTAAAAAGTAAAGTCAATCTTTTTTTCCTTATATCTAACCGATCAAGAATTATTGGTTAATCCTAATTAAGAATGCTAATGTTAATATGTATTGAATTATGTTAAACCACCAATTAACTCAAAAGCTTAAACTCATGAGTTGGGGTAAATTTAATTATACCAACTAGATCTGCCCCAGCTTTTGTGAGCTTAGAAATTTGAGAATTGCCCTAGAAGTTAAATTCAATTTTAATTGTGGAAGAAACAACTTGGCAAGAATTCGAATTGAGCACCTCCAGCTCAACATAATTCAACAATATGCTATATGGGCTGGGTGGAAGTTACTTTCTTGGGAAAGGATTCCATAAAGTGCAAGTATAGAGTCATCCGATCATGGTCTTTAAGGCTATAACTAAGAAGATCAATTATTTTTATTTATTTATTGTATTGGATGAAAAAGTAAGCACAGAAAAAAAGTAAAAGAACCTATCTAGGTGTTGAGGTTTCCTTGTTTTCAAGGTAATTACTATTTATTTCCACATCAACCTCAGCAAATGAGAAAACATAATATATAATTCTTTGTTACCAATACAGTTATAGCAATATATGGAGTCCTCTACTATTCTGTTCATATGATATAAGTGACTATCTACCTTGAGTTATTTATTGTTCGAACCTTATGCAGGCTGTTACAAAAGCTAAATTGGGTTATGATCCTCTTGAAGTGAATCCAGAGGATATGGTGCGGTTTGCAAAGGAAAAGCCTCAGGTACAAAACATGAGTCGTTTTCTGTTGTATTTAGAATATAATTAAGTATTCATGGTTCTGCTAACTATTAAATTTTTTGTAACTCTCAGCTATACTTATTTATGTTTTTTTATTTCATTGGAGCTGAACTCTTGCCGAGTTGTGAATCTTAAATCTTGTTAATGTCTTTCTAATAACCTTTTTTTTGTCACTGAAAATGTTATTGCAGATGATGGCTTCTTATTCTGTTTCAGATGCTGTTGCTACGTACTACTTGTACCTGACCTACGTTCATCCTTTCATTTTTTCTTTAGCAACTATCATTCCAATGTCGCCTGATGAGGTGTTGCGCAAGGGAAGTGGGACCCTTTGTGAAATGCTTCTAATGGTTGAGGTTGGTTTTTGTTTTGCCGTAGATATGTTTTTTTATCCTTTTCTTTCTAAAATACTGATTTGTTTTTACCTTCAGTTTTTTCGTAATTTTATATTTTTTGCAGGCTTATAAGGCAACAGTTGTGTGTCCTAACAAACACCAATCAGATCCAGAAAAGTTCTATAACAACCGGCTTCTTGAAAGTGAGACATACATAGGGGGTCATGTAGAATGTCTAGAGAGCGGTGTATTTAGATCCGACATTCCTACCAGTTTTAGGCTTGATCCATCTGCCTATGATGTATGCCACATTCATGCATCTCAACCAAGTTTCTTTGACTATATTTTTCTCCTTTCAACGTATTCAATTGACAAATGTTTTTCAAAATCATTCATTACATTGAATTACCTACTGTTCAGCAATTGATACACAATCTGGATCGAGATCTTCAGTATGCCATACAAGTAGAAGGAAAGATGGACTTGGAGTTGGTGTTGAATTATTGCGATGTGAAAAATGCTATCATGGAAAAGGTGACAAGAATTTATTTGTGATATCTTGATTTATTTTTATTTATTACAAATGTTTATGATTTTTATACATGCTAATATGAATACGACTATTATTATCTTTTAGAATGGTTAATGAACTTAAGTTGCTTGTTAAATTATGTTAGACCACTAATCAACCAAAAAGTTTAAGCTAATGAGTTGAGGTTTTGTAAATTTAATTATATCTACTAATACACTCTCTCACTTGTGTAACACTTTCTTTTACTTCACTCTCTGTAGAGCGCCTTTTGTAATCTTGAGCTTTGCCTCTTTTCTTATTCTTAATGAAAAGCTTGTTGCTTTTTCCAAAAAAAAAAACTCTCCCACTTTGAACTTTTTTTTAGAAAAAGACACAAAACTTCTCATGAAAAGAAGGAATAATACAAAAGGATAACAAACCCCAAGGGGGAGATGAAAGTAAATAAACTAATGTCAAAATACAAATGGAAATTTAGAA
Organism: Cyclanthera cordifolia; assembly: GCA_037832605.1. Lineage (NCBI taxonomy): Eukaryota > Viridiplantae > Streptophyta > Magnoliopsida > Cucurbitales > Cucurbitaceae > Cyclanthera > Cyclanthera cordifolia. The sequence goes on from JBBMEG010000004.1 coordinate 10,249,538, forward strand.
ATAGCAAAGCAATACAAAATTATGTAATAGTAGCCAAGGCCGAAAATTGGGCTGAGGGATCAAGGAATGTTTCCCAATTGTTGATAATGTCTTGAGCTGAGGGATCAAGGAATGTCTTCCACTTGTGAACTTGGAATTCGAGAAATGTCTACATGTGGAATTCAAATTTAATCGGAGACGAAACAACTTGATTGAAATTCAAACACGAAATCTTCTGCTTTTAAAATGTTGAATTATGTTAAATCACCAATCAACTCAAAAGTTTAGGCGTGATGAATTGGAGTAAATTTAATTATATCAACTAACATGGCTTCTCTTTGAACTTGCAGTATTGAATTTTTATTTTGGAAACAGAACTTACAATGCATTCATCTATGGTGTTTCTATCTTACAATATACAAGGATGCCATTTCTTACCATTTTGTCCTTGTTCACTTTCTATCTCTCTCTCCCATATGATACACAGCTTGTTAGGTTGCGGGATGAGCCTGTACGTGAAGAAGGCCCTCTGATATATCACCTTGATGTAGCTGCAATGTATCCGAACATTATTTTAACTAATAGACTTCAGGTGTGTAAAATGATATCTTTTAATTAATGTGTACAATTTTTTATGAATTTACTTAAGAAATACACTTGATCTTAAAGGGGAACTACACATTATACTTGATTTCTCTTTGTTAAGTTCTCTAATAATGGAATATACATTTTCAAATTTTGTATAAAGACTTTTTGTTTAAATATTCGTGAGTGTTTGGACTGACTTACACTCACCTCGATTATTTTTTCAACATAGAAAAATAAAAAAAAATAAAAGTTCAGTCATGGGAATTTTGAGCCCTCGTGTTGATTATGTTGGGTGGCATTGGTTCATGAAAATGCAATAGTTCTTTTTTTTTTCAACAGAAACAATATTTTTCATGAAAATGGAACATTTATTTTCAATTTTCTTTGTTAAATTCTCTGGCTATATTAACTATTATAAGCTCTTTAAAACGACTTGTTTTGTTTTGAGAGTGACATATAATGAGATGACTACTTGCCCAATTCCAGTTTACATGCTTACTTGTTTTACCAAAATAGTTATTTACTTTTCCTAGATTAAACGTTCTAGGCATTAGTTTCATATTCTGGATTGCTTCAACAGCTTATATTTGTTTAATTCCAGCCGCCATCAATAGTTACGGATGAGGTTTGTACTGCTTGTGATTTCAATCGTCCTGGGAAAACTTGTCTACGAAAACTTGAGTGGGTTTGGCGTGGAGAGGTATTCATGGCTAAAAAAAGGTCATGTATCGCTCCACTCCTGCTGTTTATCCATTGTTATTTATCACAATGTGACTTATTGAAATTATGTTATCACTTTCAACAAATGCAGTGACTATTATCACTTGAAGAAGCAAATTGAGTCTGAGTTTGTTGATAGCGGTAATGCTCGGTTGTCAAAATCATTTCTTGAACTTCCAAAGCTGGAGCAACAAGCAAAGCTTAAAGAACGGTTGAAGAAATACTGTCAGAAGGTTTATTGATCACTGTTTAATTGAATATCTGAAAGCAACTTTTGTCAAATATTAATTCTAAGCTTTTTAGGCCTATAAACGTGTACTTGATAAGCCAGCCACTGAAGTTCGAGAAGCAGGGATCTGCATGAGAGAAAACTCTTTCTATATTGACACTGTCCGTAGGTACGTGATTTAGATCAATTGGGATTTGATGCATTTCTTGGCTGACTTTCTTCTTTTACTAGTCAAAGCTATTATATTTTGTATTTTTTGAATGGGGGTAAACGATACAAATGATACTACTAATTGTTGGAGTTAATTGTATAAACGTGTATGATATATAATTTACTGTATATCTTGTGTTAGGACCATTAGGCCCATTTAATAGCTAGCTTTACTATGTATTCCTTATAATAAAGACATTGCCTCCGTGAATAAAATATGACGACTTTTTAGTCTCAATATAGTTACATGGTATCAGAGCCATATTTTAAGGTTTCAAAATATCTCGGGATTTTCGAGTTGTGGTCTTGCCATCAAGGATAGCCGTCAGAATCATCGTCAGAACTGGTCGGGATCGCTGCTATTGCCGAAATCTGTTAGAATTGCCGCCGTATTCGCTCGTCGGAGTTGACCAACACCACCGCCAGTTTCCTAAATCGCTGTCGGATGACGAACAGAAAATGCTCACGCGCCGCTGGAAGAGTCCTTTCGCTGCTGAGGTGCATGAGAGTGCTATTCCAGAGCGATTCTTCTTGGGTTTTGTGCACGGCGGAGTGTTCTTCCAATTTGTGTAGTTGGTTTTCACTTTTTCGCTTTTAGTTTGTGGAGGTCCTCCCTATTTATCGGGAGCCTTTGTTTTTTCTCAAGGTTTTTAATTCGTGTTTGTGTAAGCTTTTGTTTGCAAGTTTCCTCGTATTCTTGGCGAAGTTGATAGTTTTGTTCTCTATTTTCTTTGTATTATTCTTTTTTTGGTTATGGTTGTTTTTTCGTCGTTTTTTGTATTCTTTTATCTTTTATTCCTTCTCATTATATCAATGATCAGTTATTTCTTGTTTAGAAAAACAAAATAGATGGGTTAGTCATCTTGTAGATGGGTCTATTACTTTATTGCTGTATAGTTGCATTCAAATCTGACTTGCATTTCTTTGGTATGCCCAAGTTTTCGAGATAGAAGATACGAATACAAAGGGCTCAATAAAGTATGGAAGGGGAAATTATCAGAAGCTAAAGCAAGTGGGAATTCAATCAAGATCCAGGAAGCTCAAGTATGAGAATTTAATTTAACATCTTGATCACTTGCAAAGTTCTTAATCTATTTCTGTAATTAACACGTATTGGATTTCATTTTTTTCTCTATTTTTATAGGACATGGTAGTTCTTTATGATTCTCTACAACTTGCTCATAAATGTATCCTTAACTCCTTTTATGGATATGTGATGCGCAAGTAAGTTCTCTTTGGTTTGGCCTTATATATTTTATATAATTTTTGTTGAGGTCAGTGTCATGCTTTCTCTTTGAAATGAATCTTTCTTTTTAGGGGTGCTCGATGGTATTCAATGGAAATGGCTGGGGTAGTTACATATACCGGAGCAAAAATCATTCAGAATGCTCGTCTGTTGATTGAGAGAATTGGAAAACCATTGGAGTTAGATACCGATGGTATTTGGTGTGCACTGCCTGGATCGTTCCCTGAAAATTTTACTTTCAAAACGAAGTATGAACTGATCTTTCTTTATTCATGTATGCTTATGTGTTGAATAGTTAATGTATAAAGTCCATTGTGGGCTTTGCAACTATGCTCTTTGTCCTACTATTATTTTTTTTTAAACTTCTAATGACTGTCTAAAAATGATGGCTGCTATATGAAAATATTTCAGAGATTCGAAGAAGTTGACCATTTCATATCCATGTGTTATGCTTAATGTTGATGTGGCAAGGAACAACACAAATGACCAATACCAGGTCCATTAGGGTTTTCTTTATTTAATTTCTTTTTATCAATGCATTTTTTGTCATTAGCATTAGTCTCATGTTCTAAGTATTTGGACAGACGCTTATAGATCCTGTGAAGAAAATATATAACACACACAGTGAATGCTCAATTGAATTTGAAGTAGATGGACCATACAAGGTAAAAATCTAGTTTTTATTTTCATTTGATTAAATATTTTTTATTCGAGATGTTCACATAGTTTATGGTTTAGGCAATGATTCTTCCTGCTTCCAAGGAAGAAGGCATTTTGATCAAGAAGAGATATGCTGTCTTCAATGATGATGGAACCCTTGCGGAGCTAAAAGGCTTTGAGATTAAGCGTAGGGGAGAGTTAAAGCTGATCAAAGTTTTCCAGGTTTTTGTTTTATTGTATTTCTTTTATTCACTGCCGATCATCTCTTGTTAAATTAAGATCGCAGAATTATCAAGGAATGATGTGTAATTTATTTCTAATCTAGGCTTGGCCAAGTCTTGTTAATATAGATGCACCCTAAGCTGGTTAAGTTCATCCAGTTTTCTATAATTTAATTAGTTTAAGGGTAAAATACCATTTTGGTCCCTGAACTTTCACCCTTGTTCCATTTTGAACCTTGAACTTTCAAATGTCTAATTTTAGTCCATGAACTTTGAGTTTTGTTCCATTTTAGTCCCTGAACTTTCAAAAGTCCAATTTAAGTCCCTAAACTTTGAGGTTTGTTCCGTTTCAATCTCTGAACTTTCAAAAAAACTTAAAATTGGTCTCATAATTTTTTTTAACAAGAAAAATTATCATATTCTTCTATAAATTTTAAAATGTCTTCACATTTCATCTTTGATTGTATTCAAATTATCAACAATATTGAACCAATTTTGATTAATATTGACTTTAAATTTTCGATTAAGACCAGTTTTAAGTTTTTTTTTTAAAGTTAGGGACTAAATTTGGTCTTTTGAAAGTTCAGGGACCAAAATGGAACAAAACTCAAAGTTCAGAGACTAAAATTAGACTTTTGAAAGTTGAGGGATCAAAATGGAAAAAATGTGAAAGTTGAGGGGACCAAAATGATATTTTACCCCAGTTTAAAAGATAACCGTTGATTTGAATTTAATGACCCACCTCTTTGTCTATATAGAAATATTTCAGTCATTTTCTAGTTTTTCCCCTTTTTTTTTTTTTTTTTTGATGAAGGACTTTGGGGAGCTGTTTTGTTTTCTATTTCTACTTTTCTTTTCCAAACTCTTTTCTAAAAGTTGTTTTGGTTACTTTGCAGTTATTGTGAATTTGAAATTACCATTCGCAAGACCATGGTTTTGAAATGAAGAAGAACATCAATTGTTTTTTAGATAAAGGAAATCCTTGAGTCCTTGACAAAGAAAAAAAAGGAAGTAATTATCTTAAAAAAGGCAATCGTTGCTTTGGAGTTGTGAATTTGATTGGACTGTGTGCAACTTCATTTTTATTTGTTTGACTTTCCATTTGCCATTCGTACTGGTATTAGAGAGATTATCATGGAGTTCCTTCTTTATTCACCTTTTCATGAGAAGGGTTATTTCTTGTAGTCTATTTTGTGGAGGTTAATGGGGAGAGAAATAATAGAATCTTAGGAGGGATTTTATCCACTATCAACAGATACTCTGTTTCTTTATGGGCTTGATTCTTGAGTGACCAAGATTTTTTAGAACTGTCTGTTAGATCTCATTTTCTTTGATTGGAACCACTTCATTTATTTGGGTTCCTTCTGTGCACTTAGATTTTTTGTATGCCCATGCATTCTTTCATTTTCTCTCCTTGAAAGTTTCGTTTTTTATTCTCCAAAAGAAATCTTCCAAATAAACTCAAATCTTTTTCTTTTTCTTTCCTTTTAATTTCCTTCAGTTTGTTAAATTTTTTAAATATCCTTGGATATCCTAACTTGCTAAAGTTGGACAATTGTTTAACTTTACAAATATACTTCGAGCAAACTTGTAGGATTTTAACATATGAAGTTGGAGGCCTTGAGGGGTTGAACCTGTTTTTCTAAGGTTTCTTTCACTTTGTGGACTCTTTTTTGTATGCAATCTATCTTTTTGTATGCTCTTTTATTTTTTTTTTCTCATTGAAAACTTGGTTAATCATAAAAAAATGCCCCACTTTACCCACCAGTCAGCCGATGGTGGTTAGCTTCAAGGAAATAGTTTAATTTCCTCTTAAGAATGTAAGAGATAATAATGATAAAGCCACTGAAGAAGTAAGCAATATTTGAAGATTCAGAAATAGCTTATTTAGAATTGGCTTAGGGTGCTGGTTGGGCATGATAATGGTTACTATCTGCCTGATAAAAACTCCTTTATATGTTGCTCTACGTGTTTTATGTTACTACTTACGCCATCTATCGTTACATTAGTGTGCTATCTCTGATTTTTAAAGCTTTTCCTGAAGATGTATATTTTAAACTTGTAGGCTGAACTTTTTGATAAGTTTCTACATGGTTCCACCTTAGAAGAATGCTATTCAGTAGTTGCATCTGTTGCAAATCGCTGGCTTGATCTTCTAGACGTAAGTAGAATTTAAAAATTCAATATTCTATGTATGTAGAATTTAAAAATTCAATATTCTATGCTAAAACGTCCCCAAGGGGTGGCGCAGTTGGTTGAAGGCTTGAGTTTTGAAGGGGTGCTCCCTCAAGGTCTCAGGTTCGAGA
>JBBMEG010000004.1:10255796-10267141 GCA_037832605.1 Cyclanthera cordifolia
ATTCTTATTTAAATCAATGGATGCTTCAACGTTCACCTATCTCTAGCTCTTACAGCCGTTACTTTTATTCGTGCAAATTTACTTAATCTACCTCCTTGCCCTTCCACACGTCTTCCTCTCAAGGGAGGTAGGGGAAATGAGGGGTAATTTTTTTTAATGTACTATATGTATTTTTAAAATATGATTTAATTTACGGAAGTAAATCAATTGTAAAGTTCCCAAAAACTAAATGACTCCTTTGAAAATTTTGATCATCATTTTGCTAAAAGGGTTTTCTATTTTCTCTCTTAACTTACATTATGCAAACCTCCCCTCTCCTAATACTTATCATTTTCTAGATCCCAGGTTTATTAACATTTCTACCTTATTTCCCATCCCGAAAAAATTCTCATTTATCTTCATTTTCTATTTCAGTATAGACTTCTTCCATTTGCCTACCATCTTGGCCAACTTTTTGATTTATTATTTTGTTGTTAATGTCGTAGGGAACACCTGTGAGTGAGCGTGCTGTTCCAGTTGCAATCTTTGAGACTGATGCAGGTAAATTCCCAGCGTGGGTTTCTTTGATTTGACTCTGTCGGATTTTATAATAAAAATTATAAAATCGAATTTTAATTTAATGCAGAAATTATGAAATTTTATGTACGGAAATGGTGCAAGATATCATCTGAAGTCGGCATCCGATCTATCATTGACTGGTCCTACTACAAGCAACGTCTTAGCTCTTCCATTCAAAAAATTATAACAATTCCAGCGGCCATGCAAAAGGTTTGCTTCTTTCTGTAAACCTTCATGAGGAGAATACTCCATATACTAACTAGAATGAGAAATAAAAGAAAACCTAGTGATATTGATAAGATCCGAACTAGAACAAGAACAATATTAAGATAAGTTTGAATACTCCAAGGGGGTATTTGTTTTGAGTGTTTATGGAGATTTTATAAACGAGCTTTTATAATCACTCTTTAAAAACCTTGTACAAACGAGTTATTATTACAATTTCTTATTTATAATCACTCAAATTAACTCCTCATTTCCAAACACTCAAAATAAATACTCCACAATTTTACAAACAAACACCCCCTAAAGGTCATTTCTAATGGATATAAGGAAATCCTCACTTGAATATGTATGATCATGAAAAAGGTAAATTTATGAGACTCACAAGTGAGGGGGAGTGTTAGTTGATATAATTAAATTTACCTCAATCTACCAGCTTAAGCTCTTAGGTTGATTGGTGATTTACATAATTCAACATGGTATCAGAGCAGAAGGTTTTGAGTTCGAGTCCTGCCGTGTCATTTTTCTCTCCATTTAAAAATAATTCCACTTGTAGGATATTTCTAAGTTCACAAGTGAAGGGGAGCCGTTTCCTTCCCATTTAAATTTAATTCCACTTGTACGAGGGAGAGTGTTAGTTGATATAATTAAATTTACCTCAACCTACCAGTTAAGCTTTTAGGTTGATTGGTGATTTACATAATTTAACAAATACATATAGTATTCTAAATACGTATATATAAGAACACTCCCCCTCGAATTAGAGCAAATATGTCAAGCACGTCCAGCTTGTTGCAAAGATAATTTATTCTTATTCCACTCAATGTTTTGTAGTCTTCACATATCCTACATAAACCAATCATTTACGCATTTCTACAAGAATGAAATGACAACCCACCTCAATATGTTTAGTCTATTCATGAAGCTGATGGTTAGAAGCAATATGAAGTGCAACTTGATTATCACACTCGCACTGCAATTTCTCAGTCATAGAAATATCGAAGCCTATTTCAATAGAAAGTAGATGTATCTACATTATTTCACACTTAGATTGTGCCATGACACTTCATTCTAACTTAGCACTTTGAACATGAAATCATATTATGTTTCTTGCTCTTTCATGACATCGGATTGACTTCTAATCTCCTACAAAGTCAATATCCTTAAGTTGATCTCCTATCTTCTTTACTTTTTGCCCAATCTTCATTTGAAAAGCATTCAACCTCTGTGTGACCATGATTTTTATACATATTCCTTGTCCAGATGCAACGTGTAAGTATCTTTGAATTTTTTCCATTATAACCCATGGTTGGTGACTTAATATCCGATTTTTAAGGCTATCGCCTTTCCTCGCCTATGACCATCTCCTTGCACGTAGGCAGTAATGTGCCTCTAAAAATGCCTTGGCAAGTGCCTTCGATCAGGCCGTTGCCTTTCCTCACTATTCTGTGCCCAACATCGCCTACACTTCAGGCCAAGGCATGTACCTTGTTAAAGTTTTTCCTTATTTTTTTAATCAATGTGCTAACTTAATACCCAAAATAATAACCTAGAATTTGCTCATGAAGAAGTCTAACAACCATACGGAGTTTCTATTATTGATACTGAATTTGTTTAATTGCTAGTACATATATGTATACATGTGTGTGTTTAATTTTTATTAGAGTTATTTGATGTAAAATGTTTTCTTTTTTTATACTTTCATTTAACTTTAAATGAATTTGAAATTTCATGATAATAACAATATGTTTTGTATTTTAATTTATGCTCAAATATATTGTTTAGTTATGCTATGCATTTATTTGTTGTGTCTCTATTCACTCATGCCTCACCTTTTTATCATCTCTCGCTTTGAGGGGATCGAGGAGAGTATTTTCATGGGCCGCAATTTGCACTTTGAAAATGCTCTTTGAATATACTATGTCTGGTCTGGTCATTGTTTGATAATTCAACTTTCCAACCAATCTTTTGTATTTTTTTGAATCTTTAAATGATTCTCCTTTGGTTATTTGCAAATTAAGTATCTTTTTGAATCTTTAAATGATCGAGGAAAGATGCGTTTTAAAGACTTAATAATATATTTTAAAAAGTTTTGGGAGGGTATTTACCTTTAATTAAATTATTGGCATTTTTTTCTAAAGTTGATACAACCAATACTAATTTTTAGGTCAAGTCATAAATCAATCCAACCTATGATAATTTCTTAAAATCCAACCCAAGCAGAAGAAGCTGATAACCCGTCAAATTGGGTTGAGTTGATTGGGTTTTTAGGTTGTCGGATTTTTTGAACACTCCTATTAATTTCCTAAAAATAGTTCTTACACCATGTAAAATTTAATTTGGAGAATCATGCACATAGTTTTCATTGAATGACATATATATAGGGATACGAGAAAGTTAGTGATACAAGGAAACTTTAACTGATAGGAAATACTAGGAAATCTAGTGGTAAAATTACATACAGACTGAAAGTCTGTTTTTCTGGAACATCCAAATCTCTTTACTAGTGGGAGACCAAATGACCGTATTATTTTGTAATTATTTACTACCTTAAAGCCCAAATATTGCTTAGGACCCCAATTTTATGACAGTCTAAAATTGGAAATTCATAAAAGGGCCGTGTGATTTACATGTTTAATTGGGCTTTTTGAGGTGCCAATTCACAAACCTGACGTGACACCAATGTTAAGCCATCCTTACTAGAGTAGGAAATCCTAACTCAAATATGTATAATTATGAAAAATGACTAATACAAATAATATTATGAATACATATATATCATAACACTTGCTATCTTTTTGAACTATTGACCTTGTTTTCTTACTCAAAGAAAAACGTTTTTTAGGTTGCAAATCCTGTTCCTAGGGTAGTTCATCCTGAATGGTTACATAAAAAAGTTCGTGAGAAGGATGATAAATTTCGCCAACAGAAAGTAGCTGATATGTTCGCACTTTCTAACCGAGGTAAATATTCAAAGAAGAATAGTGATATCAGCGACATAAAACATGTGATGGATGAAGATAATCCTGATGACTTGGAAGATTTTCGAAAGGAAAAAAGTTCTACAGATGGCCCCAAACCAGTTGCTCGATGTTATGACGTTAGAAGTATGAAACATTTGACTACAAGTGATATCAAAATAAACTCCAAGATGCAGGAGAATTTTAATGATGGAGGATGTGAGCCTTCTTCACCCTTGGATATTGAAAACATTGACAAAAATATTGATTACAATGGATGGCTTGAAATGAAGAAGCGAAAGTGGAAGAATACTTTGGACAAGCGGAAGAAGCAAAGGTATGTTTTCTTGTCTCCAGTCAGATAATCTATAAAAATATATTCTGGTGGCTGAGAATTTCCATACAACTGGTATATGGTATCCAAACAGTGAAGAATGACAAAAACAAAAGCTTGTTTTATAGAGATACTAAGTTGTGGAGTGGATGTAAGCTTTTATTTTGATGTGTCCTTGTGCATGAGGGAATTTTATATCTCGGTCAAAAGTTCAAAGTATGATCTGTATCTACATATGTTGGTGATGCATTTAGCATATGCACTGATTGATTCTTTTTATATCATTTATGTCGAAATGAAAGCCTACAAAAACTGATTCTATTAAAGCAAGTATTATAGGTTGGATGCAGTGAGCGTGACTTTAATTTTAAGTATTTTGTTGCAAAATTCCATTGTTACTACTGGTATTGGTTATCTTTCATTTGGATGTTAAGAAATGGTTATTTACTCCTTCGTGTAGGTTCCTTATCATGCTGCATTGTTTTACTATTTTACGCGACATTGATTCAAAAGAAGCACCACACTTCTTGTTGGTTGATATTGATAATAGGGTAAATTATAAATTTGGTCTCATGGTTTGGAGACAGATAAATTTCTTTTAAAAAATTTAAATTTAGTCTCTTTGGTTTGAACAAATCTAAAAAATAGCCTATGTATGCGAAAGTTAACTACTCATGTACCAATGGTGACAATGTGAGTAAATGACCGATTCGAAAAAAAATTACATCATTTACACAAAATTAGTTAACTCCAACTTAATTCGCCAGCAATTACATGCTACTTGACCTATTTTTATGTTTGAGTTTGACCTATTTTTTAGGTTTTATCACACTGTATGAACTAAATTCTAAGTTTTAAAAGCATAGAGATTAAAATCAAGCTTTCTACCCTTTATAGAGACTAAATTCTAGTTTTTGAAACCATGCAGACTAAACTCTAGCTTCGACCAAATTTGTAATTTACACTTATTAAGGCTGGTAGGATGTGTGGAGTGGATGTATTTTAATGATTCTCTTTTGTTTTTCTGTTACTAAAATGTTCTGATGTTTTTCCTCCAAAAACTAACAACTGGAACATCTTTTCCTAAAATCCTTATTCCTTTTAATTTTTATTGGGCAGCTTCTTTGATTTTTAGTTTATATAGCAATCAATTCTCTTGTATTTTCATAGTTCTTAATTTAACCAAGTTTCCTTGAAAAAAACATAATAAAAAAGGTCCCAATTGGTGACAATATGGTTAGCAAGTTTTTGTGTTTTAGCGGTGTGATTGACAGTTTATGTTTAAACTATAAGCAGGATATCATTTATTTTGGCAGGTTAGAAAGTTTACATGCTGCTAATGATGCTTCACGGGAGAGAAATGGTGCTATGAATAATAAAGAGGGTCCTAAAACAGGCCTTGGATCATATTTCAAGAGGCATGAAGGATCTATAACACTCTGCCATTGGCAGGTATTATATATTTTTGTTTATTTTTAGTATTTGTCCTGATATATTAATTACTTATTTAGCTGCATATTGTATTTTCAGATTTTACAGCTTGTTCACAGTTCACAGAGTGGCCAATATTTTGCTTGGGCTGTTGTTGGAGGAGTTATGCTAAAGATTCCTATTACTATTCCTAGAGTTTTTTACCTTAATTCTAAAGTACCCATTACTGATGAGTTTGTGGGTAGACGTGTTAACAAAACTCTTCCCCACGGAAGGCAAAACCATAACTTGTATGAGGTATTTTTGGATTGTTATTGAAATGCCAGTATATTGAAGACTACTTTTTCTTTTCTAAAATAACATAATAATTTCAGGTTGTGACTGATGAATGTCAATTTAGGACACAGAGAAATAAACTTGCAGCACTCCTTGGAGATCCAGAAGTAGAGGTTATTTTTTATTTTATTTTTTTTGATATTGCAACAATTAAAGGGTGGGAGGATTCAATTCCAAGACCTTTTATTCATTGAGTTTTCACCAATGCTGTTGAGCTAGTTCTCTTGTTTGCAAAGTAGAGGTTATTATCATATGTTGTTTTGGTTTGTTTTATTTTATTATGGTTTTGTTCTTTTGTAATATGTATTTCAATCATTGTGGTGAACGTGGGGATGTTATAGTGCATATTTTTATTTGATTTACGAATTAAGAATTAGAATGTTGATTGATACAATTAAATTTATCCCAACCTATCTACTTAAGTTTTTGGATTGATTGGTGATTTAACATGATTTGGCACTTTTCATCTTATAGTTCTGCTTCCTTTTAACAAATTGGGTGAGATTTTTGTAATTTTAAACACCAATGAAATTGTTTCTTAAAAATAAATAGTGTTAGGTGTCTTGTTTAAAAGCGTTTTTTCTTATTGGTACTGAAAAAGCTACATAGTGACATAGTGTAAGCCTCATTGAAGTTTGTGTGCATTTTCATATGTTTTTCTTGCTAAAAGTTTATTGTTTTTATCTTTGAAGCTGCTGGTTCTCTTTTGTTTTATCTGCACAAGCTTAATTCTATTTTCTGTTTCTGTGATTGCGACACTTACATGGAAGGAAGACTGTGAGATTATCAAGGGTGTGAATGTTGGTGTTGGTTATATTGGTTGTTTGATTATCTTGTAAATATAATAAGGAATATTATAACTTATTATATTATTATTATTTTATTAGCTTCTAGTTAGGAATAGTTTCTATTTAAATCACTTTAGATGTATCATTATTTGTAAGTTAGAAATAAAACAGGGATTCCTTTTGCTATTTTTACAGTTGGATATTATATTTCCTTGAACATGAATATAAGGGAAAATAGAGTTCAATCTGTTATTATGCCGGCAATATATGGCTTTGCATGTTCCACTTGTCATTAATATGCTAGTATCCGTCAATTATGTAGCGAGTCGTTGGATTTTCTGTGCAAAAAGAAAAGTGGCCTCAGTATTTCATTTATATTCCCTTGCTCTTAAGTATTTTGATTATTTTTCCATTGGATTCTGATGCTTTTCTTTGATCAGGGAATCTATGAAAGTAAAGTACCATTGGAGTTCAAGTCCCTCTTTCAGATTGGTTGTGTCTGTAAAGTTGATAAAACTGCTAAAAAACGAAGCATTCAAGATGGATGGAGTCTTGACGAACTACAAATGAAGACTACAACAGAATGCAGTTATCTGGAAAAGCCAATTTCTTTCTTCTATGTGTATCATAGGTAAGCGAAGCAATGTATGAATGGATTATCTTATTCACATTCAATTGAGTTTATGACCAGTACATTTATACTATAGGTTTATAATCTGACTACCTTTTAAATAGAACTCCCCAAGTATAGATAGATACAAGATACAGAGACATAAAAGGAGAATCCCAGCTTATATAGCTTGACTTTCTATCTTTCCCCTCAAGCAGGATGATATATTTTTTTCATGATGATATATACTCTAACAAGCACGGACACAGGCACGAGATACAGACACGACACGATACAGACACGGAGATACGTCGTTATTTTAAAAATGTAGGATACGTTGTTATTTTAAAAATGTAGGAACGGATACGTCGAAGACACGTTATTTATTACAATTTTATATGATATACTATTAAAAGATAAAATCCATGTTCGCATAGGCAGAAAAAAAAATATGGGTTCTCTCTCGCCCTGTGGGGTCCCCATCGGAAATGGAACTCGTTCATGCTTCGACTCGCCGACAGTCCGTTCTCTTCGCGACACGTCTCGACTTTCAGTCCGTCATCCAATTCACTACACTTTCTCATTAGCTGAGGAATCCTTCGCCACGTTCAGAACTACCAGCCCCCTTCTTCTACCACTCTTGTCACTTCAGATTAACTTCCATCCCTTCAGGTTAGTTATTTCTGCTATTTATTTCTCCCCTGTTTGCCATTTCCGATCATTGCTTCCTCTTTCTCTCGTTTCTTCATTCTTTTGCTATCACCATGGATTTTACAAAATGTTGGATTGCCGGGCCTGTACAAAGACGGTTCGGTGTTTCGATTTGTTGACATGTCCTATGGAAAGTCAATGACCCTGTCAAGAGCTCTGTTGCTCTGGTTCGAACAAACTCTTGTTCACTTCATTCAAGACCCTGTAGGCAATTACTTCAACCAGACATGCAGGGAAGACTTTGGTATGCTGTCCGTCAGTAAGCTTCGCCAAAATGAAATGCTTTTGTGCCGGTGTGTTCTCTGGCCCAGGAGGGGCTCAAAACAAGTTATTCATTTTCCTGTTATTCAAGACAAGTTTGGGATAAAGAACCTCTGGGAAATGGTTTACGAATTTATTTCGGATCATGATCTTATTGTACCACCGCCGCGAATGCGTGAACCAAGGTTGGTAGGCCGATTTCAGGCTTTCCGTTCGCCGAAGAACTCCTTACATTCTCACAAAATGGAACAGGCACACACAATGAGCAGTCCTACTGACATTCCATCGCATTCGAACAGTTTCGAACCTCTGTCTACCAGGACTAGTAGTATTAGTGAGGAGCGCAATACATACTGGGTTATGAAAAATACAGAGGTGGTTCAAATGGATTTTAAGAACCCGTGGGTAATTTCTAAAGTCTTTGCTCACGACAACTGGATGGAAATCGGTAACACTCTGTCTGATCTCCTTAAAACTAAAGTCATTATTAATCCTATGTCTGTTGATAATGGTCTCATTAGCCTTGATGAAAAGGAGTATTACTCATCCTTCCCAACCCATGGACGATGGCAACAATTTGGGAAGTTTCATTGAAACTTGAGAAATGGTCATCAGAACATCATAGCAGGCCGAAGTTCATAAAAAGCTATGGCGGATGGATTTCAATTTCAAATTTACTTATAGATTACTGGTCTCGCTCTGTCTTCGAAACCATTGGAAGCTTCTTTGGAGGTCTAGAAGAAATCAGTTCAGACACAATCTGATTAATATTACCCAGGCTAAAATTAAGGTGAGAATGAATCAATGTGGTATTATTCCGACTACCATTGAAGTTAGTAAAGGTGACAGAGGTAGCGTTCTTACATTTTGGTGATATTGGTTCATCTGACTATGTTTATAATCACTATGATCTGTTTTCAAATAAGTTCACAAACCCCATCGACCTATCAAGAATACAACAGGTGATGGTTGACGAAGGTCTAGACCGATCACCAATGAACTTCTTCCTCGTTTCAGTGAACCTCCGACGAACGAGGTTAGCATTGCCAGGAATTCGTTTGCCACTGCTAGTATACTCCAGGAGCCAAACCATCCGAAACCGAGCAAGGAGGCTTTCTCGAGTGAAAATCCCCTCGACCTCTCGGCTTCCACCTCCAACCAGCCTGTCATCATTAATGAACCAAGTAAACCTACCGACTCTTCTTCAGCTCTCCCTACTTCCGCCCCTACCTACAACCGCCATTAATCCCCCTAGTGTCTTTCCGTCTTCCACTCTTTTAACCAAGACATACTCAATTCAGCCATATCCTCTGTTTTATTCCCGAACCCCCAAAAAAAAGACAAACCCTGACACAACTGAGCTACTCTGTACTTCATTAATTTCAAACCCCTCCAGTACTACCCAAATCACGCACCAACCTACATCTCTCACCCAGGTAGATTTTCACTTCGAGCAGCCTACTTTATCATCAGGAGTTACATTAGTACGATCCTGGAGGGAGAATCGAGCTGCGACGTTGCATCGAGACGACCTTGGCCTAATGTAGAGGCAAGGACGAGCCTTAGAACTTGGCCTAGAGCAGAGGCGAGTCGGCTAGAGTCACATTTGACAAGGAAGGCACGCTCAGTTGACGTGTATGTTCCTAGAAGACTTCCGCTGTCTCCTGAATGGAGCTTAGTCGAGGGTGAGAACCTCGCTTGAAAGTACAACGAAGCCACAAATAGTTGGAGAAAAGGGGTTTGGGGCTGAAGTTCCCCATAAGGTTGACCATGATTGAAGCGAAAAATCATGGTGCCGCACGCGTCGAAAGTATGACCGTGACATGTTGCGCCTTGTGCCTAGGCGCGCGTCTGAGTGCGCTTGGTTGCGCCTTTCAAAACACTGCTAATGTATACTTTTCGTTGAGTTAACGAGATTCCTTGACTCGACTTTGCTACTTCCATTCCCAGGAAGTATTTTAGATGACCTAAGTCTTTAACTTCAAATTTGGTGGAGACAAATAATTTCTTTAGGTATTCTTGTGAGGATAATGTCGTCAACGTTAACTTTTAGTACATCCATTTTATTGTTTAAGAAATGCTTGATTAACAGGGTGTGATTCAATTGGCAGTGAGTATAATCCTCTCTCTTTAAGACAATTGTAATTTTTCAAACCAAGCTCAAGGTGATTGTTTTGGCATGTAGAGAGACTTTGAGCTTACATACCTTTCTACTTGTGTACCTATCTACAAAGCATGGAGGAATATCTATATGCACCTTACCTGGTCACCATTTAAAAGTGCATTCTAAATTAGAGGAAATAGAGAGAAGTACTCAGATCGTATACAACTTGCAATGGTGCAAATGTTTCCTGGTAGTCAATCTTATATGCTTGGGTGAAGTCGTTAGCAACCAAATGGGTTTTGTATCGTTCTATACTGTTGTTTGGTATGTGTTTGGTTGTAAAAACCCGTTAACTTCTCATTGTGAGCTTTCCTGGAGGCAAATCATAATGCCTCTTGTTTTGTATTGGGAGTTTGTATCTGATCTAATGTTTTACTAAAGCTTTAGACGTTGGTGACAAGTTAGTATGAAGTGTTGCGTACATGATTGAACGCCTTTCCTCAAAGCTATAGATCTATGCAGATCATCTTCTATAGCCTTAGGTTCTACTTCAGGGTCATTGGGATTGTGATTCAGATCATGGCCTTGCTGAGTATGTGGGGCTTGTTCTTCAAGTTGTCGAGTTATTCGTGCGTAAACTTGTAAGGGTTTGACTCGATAGGGTAATCAAACGAGGAAGACTTGAGCAAAAGAACGGTTAGAGTACTTCTGAAGAGTGAAGTGGAAATGAGGGAGAATGGAGCAAAGGATTGGGAAGGAATACTTTAGAAGAGTAAAGTGGAATGGAACCCTCCAAATTCTGAGGTTCAATGTCATAACTCTCCCTCTAAGCCGCAAAATTGGGAAAATATGAATGGTTTTCAAAGAATGTGACATCAACGGTATGGAAGAATTGACGAGCTGGAGGATGATAGCACTTGTACCTTTTTTCATTTGGTGAATATCTCAAGAAGATGCATTTTATGGACAAGCATCAAGTTTACTTTGATGATGAGAATGGACATGGATGAAGGCATGAGAATGGACATAG
>JBBMEG010000004.1:10270559-10282513 GCA_037832605.1 Cyclanthera cordifolia
AGTAGCCCACCTTGTGTTATATGTGGCTAGAGGACTCCCCACCTTACCGATGTGGGATATTTGAGATCCTCAACAGTTTCTTCAGTGAAAAATCTTTCTAAAGTATTACGGATTTAGCACCTTATCTTTTTCTTCACTGTTGGTTACCTTTTTGTTTTTATGGCATTACTTGTAGTTACTCTGTTTCTTGGTATACCATCAGTGAGATTCGTTTTTTCTTTTGTCAAGTTCATTGTGGATGTCCCCCTTTTTGGAAAAGCCAAAGTGTTAGATCAATATGTCAAAGCTCTTTGCTTGAGATTTTGGCTAGAAAGATTACAGTATTTTAATGGAAAAAACGACTCCTCACGAGCATGTGGCTTTATTTCTTCTAGTGTTTTATTTAGAAAGGATCGTTTGTCTATGTTTTCTTTCTTCTTGATAGATAGTTGGGAGGTTTCTACAATTTCCACTGTTTGCATGGGTCCTCATTTTTTGAATTCTAAAATATTTTGAGGTGAGGATTGGAACACATAACCTTTTAGTCACAATTCATACAACTAGATTCTTGTTGGCTCTCATTCTTGGTATTCTTCTAGTGCTAATATCTTATTTCTCTTTCCTCTTGAATAGTATTCTAACCATTTTCATGCATGTTGACCTATTTGATTCAGAAAATATTTTACAGTTCTATTTATGTAGTATTAGCTTTTTTTGCTCTTGGCTTTTCTACATTTGAGTTACGGATTTTGACTTTAGTTCCAACTTATTATTGCTTTTATATTTTGTGTTCTTAACCATATTAATCCGTAGGAGCATAAACCATGGACCTATTGTAGCTGTAATTGAATGCCCAAATGTGCAACTTCTGAAGTCAGGTGTTAGAGCATTAGATGATTTTCCATGCGTGAGCATTCCTTCTAATGCTCGTGATAGCCAATATCAGGTAATCTTCCAAGCTATAGCTTCTTAACTTGGTAGGTTAAACTTGCTTTATGATTTTATTTGAACTCAGTAGGTTACTCATGGAAATCTGTATATGTGTCTGAAGAAAAAAGCTTCAGTTGTTTTTATATTTGTCCATATTATTTTAAGAGAAGTGTTCAAAACTTTTTAACTATTTATTAAACATGCATTAGATGCTTTGAATTTCATAATGTGTGTGTTACAGGTTCTTGGTTGGCAACAAACAGCTGCAAAGATTGGAATGCAACGTTGTGCTGCATCATCCCAATGGTTGAATGAGAGAATCTCTCTTGCAAGATATGCCCATGTAACTTATCTTCCTCCTCCGTATTATTTCTTTGCATATAGCCCATTAGGCCCATTAGCATTAGGGGTTCATCTTGTGTGTGTGTGTGTATATATATATATATATAGACATTGTCTCATGAATAAAAATTAAGACATCTATTTCTCGTCCCAAATAACGATTACATGGTATCAGAGCATTCTTTTTAGTGGGATTAGGGTTTCAAGTTTTGGGTCGTTTTTTTGGCATCGCCTACCTAGGAAGAAGCGCCTCCGTTTGAGAAGAAGAGTTCGACCCATTCAGAGGCCAAGAGCATGGTTTTGAAAATTCAGTTAGGCTCTTGAGCAGTTTGGAATGAAGAAGAGTTTGTTCGACCATTCTGTGTTTTGTAAGCAGATAAAGGATGGTATTATTCTGCTGGTAGTATATGTTGATGATATCATAATAACTGGAGATGACACGGTTGGCACAACATTGTTGAAAGAATTTCTCCATAGTCAGTTCCACTCTAAAGATCTGGGAACTATCAAATATTTTTTAGACATCAAAGTGATTAAAAAATAAAGACTTTTTCCCATAATTACTACAAGCACTTGTAGAGAAAGGTGGGTTAACTAAAGAAAGATGGAACCAAATGCATTCTTAAAAGAAAGCGCTTTGCCTTACCTATGATGCAAAGTAAGATTGGAGGGGCCCAAGAAACAAGAAAGGTATCTTCTTATCTCAACGAAAGTATGATCTTGACTTGTTATCAGAAACAGAAAAGCTGGGAGTGAAACCATGTGGTACACCGATGGTTCCTAATCTATATCTCGTCAAAGATCCTGAGAGATATAGAAGAATGGTTGGGAAACTGAATTACCTAACGGTTACGAGACATGTATCATATGCAGTCAGTGCGGTGAGCCAGTATATGTCATCTCCTTCCGTAGATCATTGGATGGTCGTGGAACAGATCTTGAGTTATTTGAAAGCTGCACCGGGTGGAGGAATATTATATGAAAGAAGACAGAAGGTCTACATTTGGATATTGTGTGTTTGTGGGTAGGAACCTAGTATCGTAGAAGAGCAAGAAATAGAATGTAGTCTCTCGTTCAAGCGCAGAGTCAGAATTCCGAGCTATGGCACAAGCAATTTACGAAATTGTATGGTTAGTACAATGGTTAGCTGAAATTGGAGTAGAAACTATCATTCCTACGAAACTATGGTGTGATAATCAAGCAGCAATTCACATAGCATATAATCCAGTATTTCATGAAAGAACCAAGCACATTGAAGTGGGTTGTCACTTTATTCGTGAGGAAATACAACAAGGGCTGATTTTGACAAGCTATGTGAAGGCCGAAGGGTAGTTAGCTGATATACTTACAAAGGCTCTAAAAACATCAAGAATAAATTATCTTTGCAACAAGCTGGGCATGACAGACATATTCGCTCCAGCTTGAGGGGGAGTATTAGAGTTAATTATGTATATAGCTCATCAGGCTCATTAGCATTTAGGTTTCATCTTATATATATATATAGAGAGAGAGAGAGAGAGACATTGTCTCATGAATAAAAATTAAGACAACTATTTCTCGTCCCAAATAACGATTACAAGAATCATATTTGGCAGGTACCATTAGGAAATTTTGAACTTGATTGGCTAATTTTTACAGCAGATATATTCTTCTCAAGAGCATTACACGATCAACAACAGGTTATTTTTATTTTTGTTCTTTAATTCTCAAGTCTGCTATTCTATTTTTTCTTAGTTGAATCCTCGTTTTTTTTTTTTTTTACCAGAAACAACATTTTTAATTGATGAAATGAAAGGAGACTAATGCACAAAAGATTTTATAATGAATCCTTGTTGGTTTAAAGAATTTAGTGATTGAGAAAAAAAATTTAAAATCATTATTTTTCCATTACTTTTCCTTTTACAGTCTGGTCGGAGTGTCAGACTTTCAAACTTGAGAAGTTTAAAATTCTATTGCATAGGTACTTTGGATATCAGATGATGGTGTTCCAGATATCGGAGGCATTAACATTGAAGATGTGTGTTTTTCGGATGAGGTATTTAATATTTAATAATTTTATCTGATTTATTTTTCATTATTGGTAGAGTGAGTAGCTATTTTAGCCTTCTCTTTTAAACATTTTGTCAAGTCTTTACATTGTGGTGCATGTAATCTGTGTGAAGTTTTGACCGTTATTCCATCTAAGCTAACAAATTAAAACTTGTACTTCGGATTCTGTTTTAAATAATTACATGTACATGCTGGATATACTCCTTGTTCTTAGTCCAATTATTTCTTCATTGGTTTCTTTTGTTATTAGGTCCAACAACGTTTTCTGACGTACCCTGGGGCATATAGAAAAGTTTCAGTGGAGCTGAAGGTCAGTATTAACACATTATTTTCAATTTAATAATAAAAGTTTTCTTCGACAGAAATGTCTAACACCAAGGTTTGAGAGAATCGGAATGCTTTATTCTATTCATTCTAGAAATATATATAGAAGTATACAAGGTTGACCTATCTTTAAAGAAGTAGAAAGACAATAAAGGACAACATAATTAAGATCGCTATTTGCACTAATATTTTCCGTAATATTAGAACTCAAACGTCAACCACCAAACTTTCCAAGAAAAGGAATCTTCATGCAATTGTTTCATTGACAATATCAGTTATCTTAGTTATACTTGGTGTAAATAATCTCCTATTTTTCAATTTCATAGGGCTGTTTTAAATTGCTCTATGTTTAGGCTTGTATTTAACAGCCTCCCATTTATTTTACATAGTTATTGTAACACTTTCACAAATCAATGAAATTGTTTTGTTCCTATAAAAAATAAAATTATATTCTCCTATATTTCTTCATTATTTATTCTACCCTTCTTTATAATGGGAGATGTCTTTTGTAATTCTCCCCTCCCATAGGGTTTTCCTTTTTTGTCTGTAGTTTCATACATCGATGTAATTGTTTCTTATCCAGAAAAAAGTTTAAGTGATGGAAATTAAGTATTCTTACCTACCCCAACCCTTGCAGATCCATCATTTAGCTGTCAATGCTCTGCTGAAGAGCAACCAAGTAAATGAAATGGAAGGAGGTAGTTTGTTTGGTTTTGAACGTGATATGCAATGTGGGGCCCAGATTTCTAATGAAGAAGGGGGTTTTGATGAGGCATCATCATCTGCACCTGCATTTCGTGTCCTGAGACAATTGGTTCAAAGGTGTCTTACGGATGCAGTTACATCTGGAAATGTATATGCTGATTCAATTTTGCGGCATCTGTACCGATGGATTTGCAGGTTCTTGCTTGTTTACTGGCTGATTCTATTGCAAATAAAACTTGGCTCGCTGACTATGTTCATTCATTTTTGCTATTTTATTGCAGCCCCCAGTCAAGACTTCATGACCCAGCTCTTCATCGCTTGCTCCACAAAGTATGCATCGATGTTTTTAGAATCTAGATAAACATCAAATTAATGCAAAATTTATTTATTAATGAAAGATGCTGCAGGGTATTCCCCATTGTATTTATTATTTTTCCTAATAAAACACTCCATTGATTATAATGCCTTGTCATAGTTGTTTGTTGATCTATAATCCGTTCTGTTTCAATGGACTGATCTTCTAATCTTTCGAACTTTTTGTTATAATTGCTGTCAGGTTATGCAAAAGGTGTTTGCTCTTTTGTTGGCCGAACTTCGCAAATTAGGTGCCACCATTATATTTGCGAACTTCTCAAAAATTATTATAGATACGGGAAAATTTGATCTCTCTGCTGCTAAAGCATACTGTGATAGCTTGCTGAAAACAGTGCAAACAAGGTTGCTTCTTGAAGGAGGTTATCTTTTATAAAACATGCTTAGTTTGTATTTCTGATTTTTCTTAATTAATTTTTCTTTTATCTA
This sequence comes from Cyclanthera cordifolia, assembly GCA_037832605.1. Taxonomy (NCBI): domain Eukaryota; kingdom Viridiplantae; phylum Streptophyta; class Magnoliopsida; order Cucurbitales; family Cucurbitaceae; genus Cyclanthera; species Cyclanthera cordifolia. The sequence goes on from JBBMEG010000004.1 coordinate 10,275,690, forward strand.
GGGATCTGTTTGAGTGGATTGAGCTGGAACCATTGCAGTTCTGGCGCTCGCTGTTGTTTATGAATCAGGTTTGATGACATCGCTAGTTCATGCTTTATTTTGTTCTTGTAAAGAGTTGTCCCTCTCAAATTGACTGTCTTTATTTTTTCTAAGTCTTTTATTTTCTGGTGTTAGTTGGAAATTTTCATTGGTACATTTACATATGTTACATATTTATCAAAAGAAAAAAAACGTTACATAAGTTCCTGCATATACTTTACAGTCATTTCATGCATTTGGCAAGCTGATTATTTCTGTCATTAATTTATACGGGTCAATATAAGAAACGTTAATATGGGTCTCAAGCATAAAGGCCCTCTCTCGGGTTTTTTTCCCTACTCCTAACGTTTATTTCAACCAGTAAGTTTCCACAACAGAAGCTACCAGGATTAGTGTGTGAAAAACACAGTGCTGGAGAACGAAAATATATGGACGGGCTTTCCTTGTTTCATTAAGTGATGAATATCTACCCAATACAGTACAAGTTGAGAAAGTAAAGAAGTTCTAATTAATGGATTAGACCTCAATAGAATAGACAGCCAATGTGCTAGAGATAAGATGATGAAAAGGCTGATTAGAGAACACAATGGTTATTTGCTTTATCCAGTGAGCAAGGTCTGATCCTTGTGTCTTAACCCATTCGACTTACAAGACATCTCAGAAGATCCTTGACTTCAAAGAAACTTAATGGCTATTGCTTCGGTTGAGGATGGTGACAACGATGACAACCCTACCCGAATCTCCACATTGATATGTGTTAGAAAGTGTGGGCATCCATCTCAAAACTAATTGGCTATGAGAGGAGTAGCCCACTCTATTTTATATATGTTGAAGAACCTCCACCTTACCAATGTAGGACATTTGCCACAAGGTGAGTATTCCAACAATCTCCAACAATATGGTATTGTCCACTTTGGACATACACCCTCATGACTTTGTTTTTGGTTTCACCCAAAATGCCTCATATCAATGGAGATAGTTGTCATCACTTATATACCCATGAGCTTTTCGTCTTCTAACCAACATGGGATACTTTGTTTGCATCCCAACAATCCTTCTCTCGAACAAAGTTCTACTATGGTCGGCAATTGAGGATTCAACCTCTAGAACAAAGACCACTGAGCCTCAACTAACTCCTCTTCTCCCGAGAGTACACCGCTAGTCATCTCCAGCTCCCAACGTCTTAGTTCTATACCGGGGCGTTCCACCGACATCCTTATGTTTGGGGCATAGTTATGTTGAGTTTTTTTGGCTAAATTTTAGGGGAAAATATTCTCACATCGGAAAGCTAAAAGGATTCGAAATGGTCCTAAGAATTTGAAAGATAAAAGATTCGAAAAGGTCTAAGGAAGTGGTGTACTCCAAGCACTATAAAAGGAGCATGAGACCTTAGATCCAAGGTATCCTAATTAGAACACTTTAAGCGTAGTGTAATGACTCTAGTGAAATTCCTCTTGTATTCTCTCGTGAGAGATTGGGACAAAAGGTGTGAGTAGTATAAGCTGTTGAAGAGAGTGTTTATGTAATTGTGGTCGGGGGGAGAGTTCTGTGTGTTTGTAGCAATTTTTTCGCATGGTGAAAGTTCTTTCTATCCCTTATTTTTTCTTCAGTTTAGGAGTTTTTTTCACGTAAATTCTTGTATTTTCTACTATTGTTTTTACTTTTAACTTCTCGGTTATATTTCTACTTATTTCTGCGGTAATTTAGGGAAAGTTTTTTCCAACAGATGGCATATTCTACGTGATCCAACATTAACAAAGAAAATCAAAATATATGAGCATTTCTTGACATAATTAAATTTACATCAATCTATCAGTTTAAGCTTATAGGTTGATTGGTGTTTTAACATAATTCAACATGGTATCAAAGCAGTTGTTTTGAGTTTGAGTCTCTACCAAGTCGTTTCCTCCCCCATTTAAAATTGAATTCTACTTGTAGGGCATTTATCAAATTTCTAAGACCCACAAGTGAGGGGGAGTGTTGATTGCCATAATTAAATTTACTCCAACCTATCAATTAAAGCTTATAGGTTGATTGGTGGTTTAACATAATTCAACCATTATTTTATTTTTAAATTATTGGCAATTTAAGCTTCCCCTCCCCCCAATGGCAATATGTATTTCTGTTTATTGTTTCTCTTTATTTTTTTAGTATAACTATGGTGGAATTCCAGCAAAAGATGATGAGAGCACTGATATGGAATCTCGAGTTGATATAGTGGCCAACTGGAACATTCCTGAATATCTACCCCAGAAGATTCAGGTAAATTTACTACTTGAGCTTTTTTTTTTTTTTTGAAAAGATCACAAACTTCTCATTAAGAATATGAAAAGGAATACAATAAGATTACAAGCCCCGAAGGGAAGTACCATGAGATAACAATCCCCGAAGGTATTGAGGTGAAAATACAAAAATAAAGCATCAAATAGAGCTACATAATAAAATATAACAAAAGATAAGAAAATAATTCAAAACAGAACGAAGAGGCGAATCAAAGGAAGGAATCTAAATTTGCAGCTAATTATTTACTACTTGAGCCTTATTAATTATTCTCGGGGATTGATAAGCTGAAGAATTCCTGTGCACGGCCAGTAGTAAGTAATTTGCAAATTTTTTCAGTCGAAGACCGTACAGTTAAAATCTAATAGTTTCTTCAGGATAAGGTGACTTCTGTATGCTTTAATTAGTCAAGTTTTTTGCTGGAAATTGCAGGATCACTTTGTTTTTATCATCTCTCAATTTTTGTATATTCCATGGAATTATGCAACCAAGGAAGCTGCAGCAAGAGCATCATTGCAGCATGGGGACACGTGTACTCCATCCATTCCAGTTGTAGCTGCCGAATCGTTTGAATATCGTGTGACAGAACATCTCAAAGAGCAGGTATCAATACTCTTCTGCTGCAAGTAGACTATTTTTCTTTCGCTCGTAAATTCTTAATGAGCTATTTATCATGTTGGTCTTGATTCTCAGCTAAGCTCTTACTTCAGCGACAAACTGTTGGGAATTGTTCGTGATATTGTTCTTCATATGAAAGGTAAGGATATTTTACCAGAACAACCGTCTAGTAATTTACACAAAGGAGATGCTGCATTGGAATTCATCAAGGTCGTTTGTGGTGTTTTGGCTCTTGATCAAAATGTCCAGCATGATGTTCTGGTATCACCATCTCAATCCAAACTTCATTTTATTTATGTAGCCTAATTTAAATTTTTAATTTGATGAGTTTATTACAAAGTTCTCGAATAGTCAGTTGAATGTACGCTAATACTGCTCTTTTTCAGTTTCTCCTTAAGTTTTTGTAATTGTTTTAGTTCTTGAACCTTTTTCATTCAGTTCGGTCCCCATGTTGTTCATCATGTAAACTCTATGTTCAAGTTGGCTTAGACTTGCCTTCACTAGAGGTCGAATTTAAATATCTGTTAAGTCGTCTTCTTTTTAATTAAAATTGAATTCTACAAGTAGGACATATCACAAATTTCTAAGTCCACTGACGATGGTAGTCTTGGTTGATATAAAAATTTAGTCCAACCCATTAAGTTTGATTGGTGGTTTAACATTAATTAACACATTGAGTTTAATAATAGGCCTTGTTAATATTTTCTCCATTGTATAGGTAATGAGGAAGAATTTACTGAAGTATGTGCGTGTAAGAGAGTTTGCACCAGAAGCTCAGTTTTCTGATCCCTGCTCGTCCATAGTCTTACCCAACGTCGTTTGCAGGTATGCTGCGTTACTATAACTTGTCTGCTCCAAATTCAACTGTCTTGCAACAGAAGTATCATTAGAAATAGACAAAATCTCTAATTTTTTACCGAGTAACATCTGTGAATTTGTTTCTACTGATCTCTTCTGCAACCTATGTCTTCACGGTTGCATTTGAAAGTTTTTCTTACTATTTCTTTTGGTTCCGAGAGCAGCTACTGTGAAGATTGTCGAGATTTGGACTTGTGCAACGACTCGACTTTGTTAGCACAGGAATGGCGGTGTGCCGTGCCACAGTGTGGACAACCATACAACCAAGAAGTGATGGAGAACGTGCTGCTTCAAATTGTGCGGCAGAGGGAGCGCCTCTATCACGTACAGGATCTGGAATGCGATCGCTGCAAGCAAGTGAAAGCAGCTCATTTGTCTGAACAATGTGATTGTGCTGGCACATTCAAACGCAAAGATGTGGAAGATTTTTTCAGCAAGATGCAGATTTTCCACAACGTAGCCACTCGCCAAAAGTTTCAACTGTTGCACGAGCTAACCTCATGGATCTTAGAACTTTCATAAATAAGCTTAGTTAGCCATCTAACGAAATTCTTCCTAACCTACACTGAGTGGCTCTGCCCAATTCAAGCCGAGTAATCACAGCTGAACCATCGCTCGTACTTCTACAAAGACTACTCGTTCTAAATCACTCTGAGGCATGCTTTTTTTACCTAACCTTGAGTAAATGCATGGTTATATTTTCGAACCGTGGTCGATACTAAATTTTTTCTAATGATGAAGTTATTAGATATTCAATTCTAGTCTATTACATTTAGGATTTGTACGAATTGTAAAGTTATATTACTTTTATACTTTAAGAGGTTCACTTCTATATACAACGAATCATAAATTTCAAAATTGAAGATCTATATATATATATATTTTTTTATTTATTTATTTATTTATATATTTTGCGATGTATATTATTCTTACAAAATAATTATAAATAGTTATCTAAATAATGTTTATTAAGTCCACTTTTTATATTCAAAAATGATAAGAAATAAGCCCACCTTTTGATCAGCCTCTTGTAATGAGGGATATTTGGATGCTGCTTAGGTTATATTTGTCCTCACTATGCAAAATAAATAAATAAATAAATAAAAACTGCTTGTGTTTCTCAAAAAAACCATTTTGTAAACACCCCCTTATGCTAGACAACCATAAGTAGAAACAAATCGATCGCTGGCTTACTTTCAACAGCTCAAGAATTGTAGTGAATCACTTAAAAGGGGGTGTTTGGAGGGTGGAATTTAAGGTATTTACAAACTAAGGACTTATAAATCTTGAAAATAAGGACTATATTCAAACGAGTTATTGTAACTATTCAAATAATTCTTAATTTCTAATCATTCAAATAACTTCTCATTTCTAAATCACTCAAAATAACTCCTTTTTCTAAACACTCAAAATAATTTTTCATTTCAAAATCATTTCTTTTCCTTTTTTTTTTTTGTGTCCATCTATATGCAGTTAAATGTAGGTTGATATTTTATTAATTAATTAGATAAAATAAGAATGTAAGGTATATGATTTTTTATCATCTATATATTCATAACCTTATAAAATGTATGGCATAAATTGTACCATGAATTGAAAAAATCACGATTCAATCATTCCCCACGTTATTTGAACAAACAAAAATTGTTATGAATTTTGCAATTAACATTATATAGAATAAAAAAAAATTTAAAATTAGTACACACGATAAATTTGAAATTTAGATTATTGAAATACAAATGAAAAATGTAAACATATTTCTAAAATTTATAAAAAATACGTTAATTTTGTTAACCACATAAGATGAGAATTATAATACTATCCCACACTATTTTTACAATTTCTAGTAAATGACTAATATGACTTTAAATTGACAAAAATTTTATTTATTACAATTTTTTATGTCATGTGACGTTTAAGATTTTTTTTATATTAAATTTTTATCTTTAACTTTAAATTAACCAAATTTTTATTTATAACAAGGTATTATTGAATTAAGTTTCAATTAAAGTTAGTTTCAAACTTATTAGATAAATCAATTTATATGGATTAGAGACGTTTGAAAATGCAATGACTAATATAAAAAAAATGAAATCAAAATAATGTTGTGACCAATAATAATGTAACGCACGAAAACCCTAATAAGTTGATAATAATTATTCAATCAATAAATAATACATAATTGAATACGTTTGCAAATTAGAAAATTTTATTATTATTTAAATAATTTGGATATTAAAAAAAACTTCTAAAACAAAATAATTAGAATAGACAAAGTGACAAATATTAATGAAAATGAGAATTTATGTATAAATGAAACATAAATTGTAATATAAAAATTGTAAATATAAAAAAAAATTATAAAAAAAATACACATAAACCCCAATCCTCCTCAGTCGCATTCATAAAAAATATATTTTAGTACAAATTAGAGAGGAGGTGACCACAAACCTCACATAGAAGATGATACAAGAACACGAATCAGTTATAGAGTAGATGTTAATGCATCTAGTGTCAGCTGAGCTCTGTTAATGCTTAAAATAATAATAATAAACAAATAAAAGACAATTTTTTTTAATCAAAAAAACTCATAAATGATGCATCATTCATAAATAATAAAACTCTCCTATATTTATTTACAAATAATCTATCCAAACAAATTATTATTACTAAAAGTTGTATTTCGATTTTTTATCAAGTACCTACTATATTAAAGTTGTTCACAATTAAGCAAATGCAAATTTATCACCATCTCCGTTAGCAGAGATAACATTCAAACATCATCAACCATAGAAATCAAAATGGGAAGATTAGCTCGGCTGATATTAAAGATGTCTTATATTTACTCAATCAAGGAGTTTCTCCGATCCCGTTTGTTGTACTTAAAAGAATATATCAAAATCATAACAACCCAAATCAAAAGAAAAAAGCTTTGGAAATTTCGGAGCATTGAATGTGTTCAAAGTTGAATTTACATTCGCGTTTGGGATTTCTCCGGTGAGTAATTTCTCGCTTCCCTCTTTGCAATC
>JBBMEG010000004.1:10300122-10310476 GCA_037832605.1 Cyclanthera cordifolia
AGCCACTGAGGAGAGCTTTGAAAGTGAAGTGTGGGGCTAGGGCTGATGAGAAGTGGGCTAGAATTTCATATGAAAAACTGCCGGATTTTTGTAAGGGTTGTGGTCGGTTGGGCCATGGGGTTCTAAATTGTTCGTTTGTGGTGATTGAGGAGGGGAAACCATGGCCTTTCGGGGAGGATTTGAGAGAATCAAGCCCTTTGAAAAATCAGGGGCTGTTTTTGCTCAAATCTGATGGTGGAAAGGTTGGAAATGTAGACAGGGAGAAGCTTAATTCGAGCAGGGGAGTCAGAAAAGAAGGGGGTCTGGTTAAGGGTGGGGAGGAAACCTCCATGGAAGTTAGAGAGGAAGACAGTGTTGGCAGGGGAGTGGGGAACCGGAATCTTCATCGGAAGGGGTTGCAGGCGACGGATGGGAGTTGTTTGGAGCGGGAAGCGGCGACTCTGAGTCGACCAAGTGAGCGCGAGTCGATTCGTGACTCGAGGAGGGGGGTAACGGTCTCTGAATTAATTTGTCAGGAAGGTGGCGTGGGAGGAAGGATTTTTCGAGGGGAAGGAGATGTTTTGGGAATTTTTCAGGAGAAGGACAATTTGGGTTCTCAAAAATTGGAGAAAGTGGTTCAGGTGAACAGGGAGGCTACGATGGGGATAGGTGGGAGAGGTGGCAGAGGGGGGGGGGCAGTCGGGCACGTGGAAAGAAGATGGAGGGGCAGGCTCGACTGGGCCGGGTTTGAAAGGGCTGGAGATGGTGGAGGATTTTGGGCCGGGCTGCGAGAAGTGGGCGGTTGAAAAGGGGACTTTGGGGGAGGCGTCTTTTGAATCTGGAAAGGGAGTTGGGCGGGCCTGTTTTCTTACAAATGGGCTGGGCAGTGAAGTTACTGAGGCTGGGCTGAAAAGGGGGGGGCAGAAAGCTGTGGAGTTGGTGGGTTTGGATCCGTTAGTGGTGATGGATCCAAAACAGAAGGCCAGTTTTGCTGAAAATAATTGTAATTTAATAGTGGACCAAAAACTAAAGGGGCCGATGGCTGAGGGGGAACAGAATGAAAAACTATTTTTAATATCACCCTATGGCAGTTAGGGTATGACCTATTCAACATCAAATCCACAGAGCAAAACATACGCATCTCTGGGTTATTATTCCTCTCGCACTCACACATTAGAAAAAAATATTCAGTCTCTACATCTCTTGTCTTTATACGAACCCTTCGGATGTACACCCTTTACCAACTACATATTCAGGGCATAATGCCCCATCCTAAAAGTTACTCACTCTCACACTAGGGCAAGAATTAATTGAACTTCTATCTTGCTTACTTCCAGTCTATGGGCAAGTGTAACATTGGTTGCACCTACCATGCTATCTCAGTAATCTCTAAAGACTTCTTGTAATGTGCAGATAAAAAAAACCATAATCTCCTTAACCCATGATGATGAGACATCTTACCCTTCAAAGTTTAAAGACACACTTTACATCCATTTGAAATTAAGCTTGCATAATCTATAACCTACTCTAATACCAACTATAACACCCTAAAACCTCAAAGTAACATTCTATAAACAACTACAACAGGATCATAACCCCAATTCTAAATCTAGGTCTCTATTCCAGTTACCACCTCACATAGCTTACAAATCCTAAGAAAGTCTTGTCACTAACTACTCTCATTAGTTTCGTAAACATACAACAAATAAAAATGTACACGACATAGAAACTTACCTAAGTTATCTTCAAGCCGAGGTATAGAATGCACGCATCATCCAACACTTGGAGCTTTTAACTCTCAAAACTTGTAGATGATCACCCACTCAGAAAATGGCATCATCAGCATGAATCAAAAATAAATGAAAAACAGAATGGCGTCACTTCCTTTAAAAACGAAAAATGCACTGTTTGAGCACGATTCAGGGACCACACGCCGCGCCCTAATAACATCACTTTATTTCAAACACTGACCAAGTTTGAGCGACATCGTTTTAAAGCAACTAGTACGATGACCACTGTGAGATTTATCATTGAAGTAGTTGAAAGATGTGATGGGATGTACATCCTTAAGAGAGTACTTATTGGTATATAGATTTTGGTAATCCTAGATGCAAGTTAATAATCAGGGTCGAAAGAGTGGTCAAGTATGAGTTGTGTTGTACCAATTTGCTCAAGGTGGTAAGGTTTATTGTACAAACCCAAGATTTTGTAAAATAAATGTAGTTTATTTATCAAGAAGTAGTAGGATTTAATTTGACCAAATTACCTTTAAGAGGGTTCAGCTGGATTCAAATTAAGAAGGAAAAAAGGTCATTTCAAGAAGTTAGGATTGGTTTGACTAAAATGCCCTTGAGTTTTGTTAATCGAAGTTGGAGGTGGAGGGCTAAAATGTAATTTTCAAAGAAAAAGGTATTCTGGTAATTTTTGCACTAAAATTCAAATCAGAAAAGGACAAAAAAAAATTGGACTATATAATAGCGTGATTGGTGACAATTTGACAATTCGTGAATTATGTGCAATTTGCATGATGCAATAACATAGTAACTTAGCATCGTGTTTGCAATATATTGTGTTTGAAGTCGATAGTAGAATGCAGCATGTTTGTTCGTTGGGCCTGATAATGACCTTGAAAAAGTGTTAGGAATTATATGCACCTGGAAGCATTAAAAATATAGAAATTAGATATGCGAAATTTTAATAATATATTTATTAAAAAATTGTTGTAAGATTTTGTAAGGATATCAACTAGATTTGATATTTTATTACAGGTAAAGATTTGATAAAGACTTACGCACATGACTTTCAATCATTGCACGCTAAGCTTCATAATTATTTCTAGGTTAATAAATGAGACTTAAATATCAATTTGTAAGATCGAACTTGTGATTAGTGTTAAATTGATAACACTAAATAATAAAACTAACGCAACATTGACTCTTTCGATAAAAAATATAGAACCAATTACATATATATCATATTTTTTTCTCAAGCTGCAATAAATAATCTTTATTAGAAAGTAATGACATGGTAGACTCAGAAATTTTGATTTGTCAATGGTGTTAGAGATAGGGATGTATATGGTCCGGATTGGACGGTTAGAGAAAATTTTAGGACCAACTTAAAAAGTTTAGGCTTGGTCAACCTTTCAACTCGTCCAATCTTATGCATTAGAGAAACTCAACTCAATCCAATCTTAAATTTTCGGGTTGGGTTACTCATTTCTTTCTTATTTAAAATAACTTTATTTATACCCTAGAAATATGAAAATTACTAATGAATAAAAGTTTGATGATACTATACATGAACCTAGATTACCTATTTGATTAGTGCATGTTATTTATTAATATGTTAAGAACACATCTCATCAATTAATTTTTATTCTCACACAAATACATATATGTATATGTATATATTATTCCTTAGTTCGGGTTGGGTTGGGTTGAACGAACAAAAAATTGGTCAACCCTAAAACCAACCAAATAGAATTATAACCAACCCACCTCTTTGGATTTGGTAGTCTGGGTTATTCGGGTTGTCGAGTTTTTTGTACACTCCTAAATGGTGTCGTTATTATTTTTAATAACTAAAGGTATGCTAGATGTGTCGTGTTGGGAAGGGTTGGGAAGGGATCTTTTCCCATTGTTTGGTCCACCAAACTTTATCACACCAATTACTAATTTATTCTTACTTTTCTTTATTTATCCCTTCTCTTTTCGCCCCTATCCTTCATTTCTTTTTCGTTGTAGCCAAACATGATAAAAATAATTTCGAGTCAATTACAAAGATCAAATTTTTCCAATATTAAAATGGATTAAAAATGGGTCTATTTAGAATTTTGTGAAATTTATACCACTAATGTTCAATTAGTAAATTCAAACCAACAATTCTAAATGAAGGATCTAAAGCTAACGAGTCTAAGTACGCCTAGAGAACCCCACGTCCATGTTGACAAACCTAAAATGACAAGTCCAATGATCAAATTCAAAAGCCCTCAAGTACATGTTTTCAAAGTTCATGGGTCAGGCCCAAATACTCAAAAATATCATGGGCCAGGCCCAAATACTCTCAAAATTTGAAACTCCAAAGATACAACTTATCAAAGGTGAAAATCTCAAAATTCCAAAAGAACAAACATCTTTTGAAGTGTAAGTACATTTCAAAGGTCAAACAATTTCATTAATATGCAGCCAAAATATGAAGATCACATCATGTTAAAGTCAAGAACATACATTCATAATGAAAAATAGAAGATCAAATCATAGATATTGAACCTCTGCCGCAAAATCATCATAAAATATAAGTTCAACTCCACAAACTAAAATTGTCTGAAAATCTGAATACATGGGGATGTTTTGGATAGATATTTTAAGATTATTTAAGATGATAATTTATTTAAAATATTTAGAAGTAATGATTATAATCAAAGTTTATTTAGATGTAGATTTAAGAGTGAATTAGTTTTTAGAATGAAGATTTATATTAAAGTATTTAGGTGTAATAATTAGTAATGATTACAGTCAAAAGCCTTTTTAATATAATTTTTAAGAATATTTAGAATGATAATTTATTTTAAATATTTAAACGTACAAAAACTTATTTGAATTTAGTTTTTAAGAATATTTAAAATGAGAATTTATTTTGAATATTTAAAAATAAATATTGCAGTCAAAAACTCATTTAGATGTAATTTTTTAGGACTATGCAGCAATGGAGATCCATGAATTAGTTTCATATTTTAAACAGAGACCCAAGGTGTGTCATCTTCAAGATAAAATAACTCATCCCTAAGCTAGGCACATAGAGAGATATCAAAGGAATAAAAACATGAAAACTGTCTATAAATGAATGTCACAAGTGAATCTCAAATCTAGAACCTTGAGAAGAGCACACCTTCAAAACTCAAACCTTTATCATTGACGCATTGAAATTGTTATTGCAAATATCTTCCTCACAGCTAGAGCCAAGAAGACCATGTAGCTGCTTGTTCACAAAATGGAAACTGGAGAGTACAAATAATACAACATTTTCACATATTGAACACCCAGATGGGAGCCAGAAATAAAAGTAGGCGAACAAGCAGGTTAATATCATTGCATCAAAGATGTCAAAACTAAATTTCATGATAGAAGTTTTAATATGAAGGTTCAAGACTCAAATATTTAACACAAATATGATACAAATGTTTGTAGCTAACTCTGTATTAGAGGCAGTAGGCCCCCTCTGGCAGTACTGATGAATACTTACATCCATCTGTAGATCTGGAAATCTACGTCATGGTCATAAAAGTGGCTTGGAGTCATCTAAATGGCCGCCATGTTTTAACATTGTACAAATGTAGAAAAAGTTGAAATGGAAAAATGATTCTCACTTCTACCCACCATCCTAAGAATCGAACTCTTGAACCATAACTCAGGTGGCAGGCACTATGGAAAGAATGTCCCAGACTATTAACGGGGACGAAAAGCTCTTCCTATGTATAAGGACTGGTAGGCACGAACAGAATGAACACGAAGAACGTGACTTGGTGAGATAGATACATACGTAGCTTAATCCATGTCGGTTGAAGAACTTAGTTTTGGATGTCATGTGATGTAGTTTTCGCTCCGAAAGCTAGATTAACTTGATTCTTTACGGCCAAGATCAACCTGTTCTATAGATGGAGCAAAACTTGTTTGATCCATTACCATCTTGGAGGAATCTTTTGGGTTAGTAGAGTCAGTTTCCATTTTATCTGTTAGCTGTGGATCAGATTGCTCATGATCGGGTTCCAGGCTTGATGTTGTTGGAACAGAAGTTTTTGGTTCGACATTAATTTCAGCATTCTCGTACTCGGAAAGGAGATCCATGAATTCATTGAGCAGTCGCTGAACTTTTCTATTTGATGCCATAGCAGGAAGGATGTCTTCTTTAAGAAGTTTGTGCTTCCTCATTCCCTGCATAAATGTAAATGTGAGTAACATAAAACTTCTTAAAGGCCCAGAAAACTCCTCAAAGCAACCCCTTGAAACACTAAATAATTTTGAGATGCAAGAAGAGTAATGAAAAAAGAGTAATCAACTGTTGCCACTGATTATTTAGTTTTTAAGCAAATAGACCAAACAAGTGCTAAGATAACCAATCTGAACATATTTAAAAGAAACAAAAATTAAACGCAAAAAAGGGACTATATTAACGATTTAATAAAAGCAAATTTAATTATACAAGTTAGAATACTTAGGGAAACAACAAATTAGAGATTTGTTATTGGGTATGATGTATGTGTAAGATGCCATTTGCAAAATAGGTTAACAAAGCCTTACAAGCACGCAAGGATCCCAGGCTTGATTCTTTGTATCTGCGGATGCATCTCCAGCCATCCCAGTTGGCGGTCCTAATAAACTCTCACATACCTCACGAAGCCGAGATTCATCCGCTTCTCTGTAATCAATTAAATAAAACACCAAGCAAAAACTCGTGAATTAAAATGCTATGAGACTGAAGAGAAAATTATATGCAATCATATGACAAAACAATAAAAAAGAAACACAAATAAATCTCATCTTCATTTTAGGGTTAAGAGAAAATGTAAGGATACAACCTTACAAGTTCCAAACACAAATGAGCACTCTCACAGTCTCACTCACTCTGTCTATCCCATTCTAGAGAAAAGGTAAGACTCACAAGGGAAGGATATTCCTTTCTAACTACCTATATATATATGGAAATGTAAAAGTACTATAGTGCCCCTTGCCATAATACTGTTCCACCCTTAGGCATAAGTACTAACTTGTCCCTTGTTCCTCCTATAATACACCTAGGGAATGATTGGATTCGGAGGAGAGGAATAGGAGGAGTTCAACTCCTTGTTTGTTTTTGATACATCACAACCTCTCTCAACTCCTCTCCAACCTCTCCTCAATTTTTCTCCAACATCCCATCAAATCTCAAATCAAACTTCATAACAAATTTCATCAAAAATAAACATTTTTTCTCCTGAACACAAATCCCCAAAAAAATTTTGATAAGACCCAAACTATATTGAAATATAAAATGAATAGAAAATACGAAAATACAAAGATAACCAAGTTTTAATAGGACTTGGAAACTCTAGAGAACCATTCTCTAAGAGCCTTAAGTTTTCACTCAATATTTGGATGCCCTTCCCACTCACTTCACCCTCTATTTATAATAGAAAACCTTAACAAACTCTCTAACTAATTTCTCTTATACCCCTAAATTATTCATAAATCATATAATGCCCAAACCTATCAAGATTCAATACCGGCCCCTTAAAGCACCTTGTCCTCAAGGTGGGTATACAAAAATAGAAACATAAAGTTGAGTTGGCGGTCGGAAATACGACAGCAAATGATCGGAGCAGTGGTGATGTCGTCCATGTTGATTCAAGAATATTTGATAACAAATTACAAATTCAAACCAAAGTCCCCAATTGCATCACCCATTCCACCCACAAAATGAGCCCATGCCCAAAAGAAAGCTTCAGGTTTTTTTTTTTTTTTAACGCAGCCCATTGCTAAATCAATTGTTTAAAAATTGGCCCAAGTCCTAAGCAAGCTCATTTTCACTTTGAAATCTTTTTTTTGTAAAGAATAAACCCTAGCCGCCTATCACTCTTATTATTTTATTTTTTTTATTAATTTTTTTTCTCTTCTTCTTCCTCTTCTTCTTCCTCCTCTTCTTCCTCTTGTAAACCATCTCAGCAGCCAACCAACCCTTGCCACCGTTCGGACGCCCGCCATCACTGTCCGCCGCCTTCCGCCATCCGTCGCCGGCGTAACTGTTTCTTTTTTTTTCTTTTTCTTTTTTTTTCTTTTTTTTTTTGCTTCTTTTCTTCTTGTATATACTATTTTCTTCCTTTTCTTCCCTTCATCCTCTTTTTTTTTTTTCTTCATCAAGTAATTCTTCATTTTATTCAACATTTCATTACTTCTATTTTTTTCCTCCATTTGAAGTTTGTTATTGAAAGCAGATTGAAGAGCTTCCTCCCGCGCTTCTAATTCTTCCGCGACTTCTATTCTTCTCTGATTCCTAGCCTGCATCTCTAACCATCTCTGTTTCCATGCCTTCAAATTCTCTTACATCTCTAATCTTCTCCGTTCCCACGCTCTTGCATTCTCCTCTTTGAAAGATGCTATCAACCCATCCAAACGTTCTGCAAACTCTTCCAATATCTCGCGCGCTCGACTCATGACCAGAATCGAACAGCTCTGATACCAAATTGATAAGACCCAAACTATATTGAAATAGAAAATGAATAGAAAATACGAAAATACAAAGATAACTAAGTTTTAATAGGACTTGGAACCTCCCATCTCTAGAGAACCATTCTCTAAGAGCCCTAAATTTTAACTCAATATTTGGATGCCCTTCTCACTCACTTCACCCTCTATTTATAATAGAAAACCCTAACAAACTCTCTAACTAATTTCTCCTATTTATAATAGAAAACCCTAACAAACTCTCTAACTAATTTCTCTTATACCCCTAAATTATTCATAAATCATATAATGCCCAAACCTATCAGATTTTTGCAACCTCTCCTCTCTAAAATATCAATCCCCAAACAAGTACCCCAAAATCACTTTATTTCCTCTTCTTCCTCCACTTTCTCTCTTCTCATCAGCCCCAAAATCCTATCACCCCCCAATGTACTAGTGGAGCTAATGGAACCAATGGCGCAAGTCTAACATTATCCTCGGGTTCCTCAAAAGCCTTGTTCTCAAGTTTGAAATCCAGAAAGAAAAACTGCATGACTGTCACTAACTCCCAAGTAGATTCATGTTTTGGCAAACCCTTCCACTTGATCAATGTTAAAACAACCCATGTATACCTCCTCACGTATTGATGGCCATTCAATTCAAACTCATATGTTAAACTCTGATTGCCCGAGTAAGCGAATTAATGATCACTAAGAACCTTCTTCAACTGATATACATGAAAGATCGAGTGAATTTTCACATTCAGAGGAAGATCCAACTTGTAAGCCATGTGTCCAATCTTCTCTATAATCTGTTAAGACTCAAAACATGGCGCTAAGCTTCTTCAAGAATACCATATCACCGACTACGAGTTGTACTTTCAACCTCTTCAGATCTGCAAATTCTTTTCATGCGGTCTTGGGCCATTCTCAGATTGGTCTTGAGAGCATCTAATGCAATGTCTCGTTCTAACAATTTATTTGTGACAGTATCACTCAAAGTGTAAGGATGATCATACATCAATACAGGCGGGGACGCAAGTCCATACATAGCCCGGAAGGGTGTCACACCAATTGAGCTATGGTAAGTAGAATTATACTAGAACTTGCTCAACATAACCAATCTTTCCACGACTTGGGTCATTCACTAAAGCACCGTAAATAAGTCTCCGAGCCTTTATTCCTATCTCTGTTTGATCATCACTCTAGGAAAGGTATGTTGTACTACGGCACAACTTGGTTCCTTGCAATCGAAAAAGTTATTTCCAAAAAATTGCTCAGTGTCATGATTCGACACAAAGGACTGAAGAGGTTGGAAGTGAAGTACAACTCTAGGAATAAGCTGTATGAATTGTGCCTTATTCTGTTGGCAAACCAGACATTGTTCCACATGTTTGGTTTGAGCTTTCATGCTATCCAAGTACAATTCCCAAAATAGACATTTGTATGTGCCTAGAAACCCTAAATGTTCTACCACAGGATCATGGTACATAAACAAAATAGCTTGAATAAGAGAAGAATCTTTGGATAATATCAACCGGTTTTTATGCAGCAGATTTCTTGGTTCCACGAGTATTTTGGCACCCCTAGAGAATTTTCTTTCAACACTTTGATTACCTCTCGAAGTTTGTTGTCTTCAACCACCAACTATCGCACCACCTCAATATATGCTAATAATGGGACTGACATGTTGCACATCCCACTATTGGTGGAAGAAGGCGAGATAGAGCATCGACCGCTTAATTCTCAGGGCCTGGTCTTCGACTGCACGGCCAAACAAAAACTTCAGTGCTTGTTGATCAATTCGTGCAATATATTGCTGCCCCTAATAGGTATTGACAACACTTTTCAATAGCAAAAACAACGGCCATCAATCCATGCTCATAAATTGATTTGCTTTACACACAATGTGGACAAAGTTTGGTTGTAGTACAATTGGTCAACCCAGCTAAGATAATACAACTCCCAATCCAAACCCGTCTAAGAAGCACCTGTTTTGATTACAAATGAATGTCAAAAATACAATAATGCTGACATATGTAAGATTTTTATTGCTTCCTTCAGTTTGACAAAGGTCGTGGTAGCTTTGGCAGACTAAAGAAAAGCTTCTAACTTGAACAACTAAATCAAAAGGCAGTTAATATACCATAATTCACCAAAAAACAGCGATAATACCTC
>JBBMEG010000004.1:10310576-10320582 GCA_037832605.1 Cyclanthera cordifolia
AAAGCTTCTAACTTGAACAACTAAATCAAAAGGCAGTTAATATACCATAATTCACCAAAAAACAGCGATAATACCTCGTTAAGCCTAAGAATCTCATAACTCTCGAATAATGGTTGGATGGAGTCATTCTATCATAGCTCGCACCTTTTCTTTACCAACCGCTACCCCATGTTCAGAGATCCAGTGTCTAGGATATTCAACCATAGAAATAAGAAACGAACACTTTGCCTTGTTGTCATACAACTTGTTTAGCAACACCTCTATCAGGTTATGTATATGTTCCCTCGAGTTTGCAAGATAAATAAGTATACCATCAAAGAACATTAAAAGAAACTTACACAAGCATTTTCAGAAAACATCTTTCATTAAAGCCTGGACTGTAGACTGTGCATCAGTTTAACAAAGAGGCATTACAAAGAAATCATAAGCACATTCACGAGTTCAGAAAGCCATTTTCTCAATATCTTTTGAATGCATATAAATCTGGTGGTCTCTTGAATTAAGATCGATTTATAATAAAGCATTAAACTGTTCTAACTCATCTAAAAATTCTTCCACTATTGAAATCGGAAACTTATCCCAAACCATGGCTTCATTTAGTTCTCAATAATCAACACTAATCGCCAGCTACCGCTTTAATTCTTAACCAATAACACCAGACTAGAGTAAGGAGAATGACTCGGCCACATTATCCCTACCTATAGCATTTCTCTAACTAACTTTGAATCTCATCCTTATGGGCTTGAGCATAGCGATAGGGTCTTACGCCAATAGGTTATTGGTGGTTCATCCGACATAGTAAACACATCCTCATACACATCAAAGTACACAACTCATTCAAGGATCCTTACTAATTTGCACTACCACCCCTAGAGCCCGTTTCTCGTCTCCAGAGCCTTATATTCCACTATGAAGCCTTGATCTTTTGAGTCCGAAATCTTAAGCATCTTCTTAAGCGAAGCCCAGGTTTTCGTCAAGCTTGATCTATTTTTAAAATCAAATCCTTATTTCCCCTTCAGATGTTGGTGGTAAATGATGACCAATTAACAGGTGCTTCTCCAATTGCATTCCTAGCACCACGTCCACTCTTTCTAACTCAAGAGGAAGAAAACTCTCTATTGGAATTTCTCCTAGCTTCATTACTACTACCTTGCAAATTCATCTACCCTTGATGGCCGAGTCCGAGCCCAAAATAACTCCATAATTGGTTTTCTCGAACAAAGGTAGTTTTAACTCCCCCACCAATCGTTGGGCAATGAAATTGTGTAGCACTCAATCCATCAAAACCTCCACTTGTCTATCTTCAATGTGCCCTTTCAATTTAAGAGTCCGGGGTGATAAATTTTCGAGCACCGAATTTAGAGACAATATTATCGCGCTCTGTCCTAATAGAATTCTGTGGAAACGATTTCTTCCACTGGTGATACCTCCAAAACAATTTCTGCCTTGCAATAATACCCAACCACGTACTTCTCATCGCATCAAAAACATAATCCCTTCTCCTTTCTTGACTAGAACTCGTCTGATAACCTGATTATTCAAGTAGCCGATGTGTCCACCAGTTGACCATTGATGCAAGTAGTAGTAGTTTGATCGAATTCAACATTTTAGCCAATTGAGGGCTCCTTTGATTCTCCGTCACCCATCCTCGTGATCTTCTACAAATGAGCTAAATCCATCATATTGTCTTAAGTCTATCGATTTCTAACAATGAGTGTCTATTTAAATCAATGAATCCTATCCAATTAGAAACATCGTCTCTAGGATTTCATTCGATAAGTACGCCACTGCTGCCATGTGTATTTATAATTCCTTCCAGTACTCAAATAGAGTGGTTTCTTGATTCACGTTCATTCCTCTTTTTTTTCTCCCAAAACATTTAAGCAACTATTTCTTTAAAATATGACCAACCACGAAATGATTTTCGTTCCTATTTACCTTGGAACAAGGTCAAGGCCTTATCCTCGAAACTAATAACAGTGACTATAAATTTTTCAAAATCAATGAGTTTGTGGATGTCAAAATACCTGCCTGCTTAAAATAACCACGAGTCAGTATCAATTCCATTAAATGTCAGTATCTCCACCTTCTTGAACATATGTCGATCGCTAGTTCCTACCTCCTTCAAACATTCTTCCTTATTCGTCGTTCCATCTTGAGTCTCAACATAGACCAACACTAAAGACTCAGCTTCAAATCCTTCTCCTTACCTTTCGTATTAGAGCTACGCTTCATGTCTAAGTCTTCTCTACAGACTTTCCGTTCAATCGCAACTACTTCATCTTTGCTGCTACTGATTCAAATGACTTGAACAACATCACGACTTGCACAGCCATCACCGACATCCTCTAGTTCAAACTTACTACGTTTGCACGTGTTTCTTCGACTTCCTTTTCCGTCACTTCCCAATGCTTCTCCATCAATTTCTTCATCGTCTTCTTTTTTACCAGAATTGACTGCTCTATACTAATTCGAAGGATACAACCTTACAAGTCAGTAATTTTGCCTAGGAAAAGAAGCTACAAACACCAATGAGCACTCTCACGCACTTTGCCTCTCCCTTTTTAAGAAAAGGTAAAACTCACACGAGAAGGATATTCCTTCATAACTAACTATATATGTGGAAATGTAAAAGTACTATAGAGCCCCTTGCCATAATACTATTTTACTCTTGGGCAGAAGTGCTAACTTGTCCTTTGTTTCTTCTACGAAACACCTGGCGTATTGTACAATCAATGAGGCAGATGATGCGAGTTTAATAGAAAAGTCTAATATATTGCCCAAATCCAAGACATCATGCAGCTTTTCTGATATCAAATAATTTTGAACTCTACAACAGGAAAGGTGTTAAACTAATGTATCTTCTTTTAGAGTTTTCGGGCCAACTTACATGAACCTCAACAATTATCACAAGATATTGTCCAACCCTACTACATTTGGTGGTATAGGCAATGCATAGAAAATTGGCTCTTAGGAAGGTGCTACCATGATTGTGAACTCATAACTCTAAGCACTTTATAACTTATAAGCTCTTTATCAGTCCATAAAGCTAGTCCACGTTGGTTAAACGTTCAAGCAGATTGAACTCAAAACCTTGGATAGGTAACACTTTTACTGCCGCAACTAGCCTATTACTACCTTTTTAGTTCAACTCTTGTATCTGTATCAACCTCTATCTCATAAATAAAAGCTTTCCATGAAATTTTTGTTTTCTATATAAAAATATATATTTGCTAAGCAAATCAGCATGTGTTAAATTTAAATCACCTTGTCAAAAAACGAATGTATGATAGAAGCCATTGGCGATACTCATTAGATGACTTCAACGCTAGTGCAGATGCCATCTGAGTCTCAAGGTGAGCACGTGTCTGCATCCCATCATCAGTGACCCTAGAATGAAGAAACTAAATCAATAAATTGACTTCAAAATTATGTAATAAGATCTGAGAAGTAATTAGGAATAGAATAGGAACCAATGAGAACGCTAGAATAATAAGAAAATGAAAACTCCATCTTCCATCCAAATAAATCATGTGACATTAAGAATCAAGCATTGTTGATATCAATATCATGATAGTGCAAATGAATCATGCAAAACGAACCAAAAGCCGAGTTTTTAAAGCTTCGGAGATCTATGATGATCGGGAAAAAAAGACAACACACCTGCTCCAACCTGGCTTTCTAGCCAAATATTTCCTGATGTCCACCTGTAGTGCAGCAAGTTCCCCGCTCTGAATTGAACCCAAGTTCCAAGAGCTAGAAAAATTTGATGCAGTGAAACAGTCATCTGCTACTCTCAGCCAACACATAAGGCTTGTATCAAAGAGAAAAGCATGGCGAGTAGCCAACACAACTACAGGAGAACCAGATTTTGACAGCTTGGCAGATATAACTTTAATAGTGCCTGAAAGTATAGAAGGTTCAACCTTACAATTAGAAAGTAGGAAACAAGGGAAAACATGACTCTCAAGTTCAAAAAAGAAAAGGAAAAAAAAACCAAGAAACTTTGACATTGGCATACACTAGGATATAATATAATAATATTCCTAGATCTAAAGAATTCAAATATTGAATGTTACCAGAGTCTTTCGTAGATGAGTTGGGGTTCAAAGGAATTAGTGATGTCAGCGAGTCATGGAGGAGACAACTGCGGTTAAGCAAATCCCATACATACAAAGAACCTTTCCTTGTCACCAGCAACAGTTTCCAGCAATCATCACAATCAACAAATGTGGCAGCAGATCCCATCATCATAGTCGGCATTAACCGTCTACCACACTTGGTATAAACCTACTCAAGAATAAAAACATGTAATCAAATTTGAAACTTATATAAAGGCAAAAGTAATTTGTTATCATATTAAATTGAACTTGGGACAGATGAGAGTATTGTGACTTAGATTAACTAAATCATCTATTCACTGCATTAAGCTTCTGCACTATTGCCAAGAATGTAAAAAACTTTAGCCTCAAAAATAATAATCATGGTTCCTTCATCCTTGCATCAACTTATCAAGAGAAAGTCTCGCAGTTGCAGTACCATCATAATGCATGTTATGTCATATGTGCACATCACCCAGTGTACTCTAATACTTAATCATAGTGATATTAAATTTGTAACTGAATATTAAATAGCCAGTAATTACCTGCAGGCATCCATCTTCACACCCTACTGCCCAGAAATTGGCATTTCCAGCTAAAACAGTGACTTTCCCCGATACCCGATCAGACCACATAGTTATGGATCCCTTTGTACAAGAAATAATTGTTTCTCTCGACATTGATGTGTTCCCAGCCCCAGTAATCTCATTAGCAGCATGTTCTTTTGGACGAGCTTCCAAGCAAATTGGCTCTTTATATTTCCCTTCTTTCTTATCAAACACTCTAATAGAGAGTACAGAACTACAAGTAGCCAATGAACTTGACGTATTTAAATTCCCAGAAGGATCCATTAACATGTTTGCATTTCTACCTACAGAGAGTGGAACCTTCTCAATGACTAAACTATCACTGATTGTTGCTCGGGCAGTGACTCCTGTACGCTCCTTTAAATCAGCATGTTTACTTGGCATTCCCCTAACGAATCTTTCCGTTTTAAATTCAGGAAGAGCCACGCCATTATTATCATTTTTTTGGTCAGATGGCATAGAAGGGAAATCGAGTGCATTGCTACTCTGAATCCCACCAGATTTATTCTCCAGTTGAACATGCATTCCAACTGCTTCTGGAATAATTCTCTTTCTTCCATCAGGCCGTCTATACTCTCTTTGCTTCACAGGACTAGAAATCTTCTGGGAAGCTGACGATACCTTAATTAAACCATTCCCACCAGCTACCCCACTCTTCTTTGACTCATCAATATGGGCCTCCAATGTATTTGTGACATCCCTAGTATCAATTGAAGATTTGGCATGTGTCTGGTTTGGTTGAGGTTCTGAAACCACTTTCTTGCCAGGGACTTGCCTTAATGAAGCTGCTTCAAGCATCAGTTGAGCAGGAGTTTCAGCTAAATTCACTTGCCGACCTCCAACATCACCATAACGACTTCTCTTTATCTCATCAAGTTCTGCATCAGGTAATCTTTGTCCAATTTCTTTCACCTCAAAATGAAAAGTTGCTACTGACCCATCCAGGGAACATGCAAAGAGTGAATATCCATCAGGACTCCTGCTCCAATAGAAATTTTGAAAATTATGGATAGTAACCAATGGAGGTTTAGTTGATTAAAACCTAAACAAGACGTGCGATGAAATTACATGGTATAAATACATTACCAAGATAAATCCACAACACTTTGCGTAAAGAAATGTTTGGCAACAAAAAGTGGGCGGGGGCTCGCTGTCGTCCATACAGTTATAGTGCGATCCTGACTCCCAATTGCAATCACATTATATGAAGGGGATTCTTTGCCTCCAATCTTGGAAGCTCCATTTGTCCACCCAACAGGAACAGACTTCACCTCATTAGCATTAGTTATATTCCTCCGAAACATAGAATGATTGAATTTCACAACAATAACAGGAGCATTGTGTCCTAAGAAATCAAATGTGGCAGACCATTCCCCTCTCTCTAAAACTGGCGCAGAATGCCTGGGTTTTTGAAAACCATGAGTGGTAGTGATGAAATGTCCGCAAGGAGACCAGCCTAAACGTCGGAAAAATGTCGACCCAAGCTGGAAAAAACATAAGAACATAAATTTAGTCTGAAATTGTAAATTTTAAAAAATCCAGACATTAAATGAACAAACATACAGATTTAGTCCAGTGGCCATCAGTTTGGTGAGCAAGGCTCCAGTCACTTGTTCTCCATATAATAACTGTTTTGTCATCTGATTGACTAGCTATGAAGGAACCAATTGGATCCCAAGCAACTCCTTTGACAAGGCTAGAGTGACCCCTTAAAACAGCTGTACAAACACCATTGCTCATATTCCATATGTGAACTGTGTTATCTAAACTCCCACTTGCCAGTATCGAGTCATCTGGAGACCAGTTAAGATCTACCTACTTCATGCATTTCAAATATAACTCCCAGGTTAGATGCCATCAATAGGAATCATTAGTAATCCATACATCAGTCAGTATAAAGCATAAACATATAAACAAAAAATTAATCTTTTTACAAATCTTAGTTTTTGAAAAATAATTTAGTTTTTACAAATCTTAGTCAGTATAAAGCAAAACATATAAACAAAAAGTTGTTATATGGAGCACGATTTGCCCAATCTTAGTTTTTGAAAAATATTGGATGATAAAATGCATGAGCCGACACATAAGAAATTAGAAGCTAAATCATTACCACATCGGCTGTATGCCCCCTCAAAGTCATAGCAACTTTCCAATTCTCGACGTCTGGGGGCTCCCCACTTCCGAATTCTGTGGTCCCTGAACCAGGTTTTTTTTCATGAACAAGAATTGTTTGATCATCAGACCCTGATGCCACATAGCGACCATGCTTAGCCCATCTAACACAATTAACTGTCCCAAAATGATCACGAATTGTTGCAAGAAGTCTCTGATTAGAAGCATCGTCTTCTAAGTTTCTACCAATAGATTTCACATTCCATATCCGGACCTGCAGAAGTACAGAATGTATTATGTAATGTGAAGGCTTACATAATTGAATAAAGTTACAAACTTTTATTATTTAATGAATAGAAAACAAAAAACTTGCTTACACTGCAAAAACAGTATTCACATGTTACGTCCACACCAGAACAAAATAATAAATCAATACTTTCTAACCAAACCATGTTTCAATGCAAATGTACTTGTGTACATCATAATAACTTGAGGCCCATGTGAGCACGTATAAAAACTCTCATAAGGGACTCTTAGAAGCACAATCAAACTATTCAACTCATAATCATATGATAAGCGTAATGGTATTTCAAAACCAGAGTGGAGAGGAAGTTCTCATGAAGTCAATTACGAATGATGTACCTAATAAGATGGCCAGTGGCCAAGACCACAACTAGTCATATGAAGAAACAAAATTCAATGTTCAGGAGAAGGGGAAAAGATTCAGATTCAAAAAGCCAATCTACATTTTTAAGCACCAACCAGAACGTAATGCTGTGAAATTTTCTAAATAAACTCATTCATTTATCCTCAAAAACATAAACCATGCACTGCCGGGGCGATTCTCTGAAACACGTAATGTAGTTCTTTTTCCGGAATAAGTAAGACTAAGAGTGAAAAAGGATAACAAATTCATTGAGATAAGCACAACTCAACGGGCATAATGTGTATGCTTATGATCATTAGATGATAAGCAAAAGTACCTTGTGGTCACCTCCTCCAGTAGCGAATCTCAGTCCACCAGGTTGGACATCAATCGAGAAGATTTGCATACCCTCATGCCTAACCCAACTAGGTTTCTCAGCAATCATCTCTAAGTCCGAACCCAACGGCAACGCCTCCCCCTCAGGCTGTTTATTGCAAATTCATGGTTTTCCAACACAATAAAGCAACTCAATAATAAACAATAAACAATTGCATGAAACAAAGCCCTAACGAAACCCAAAATTCAAAAATTAAAAAAAAAAAAAAAATTAAACAAACAAACAAACAAAAAAAGGGTATATGAAATCCAAGTATCGTGCACAGCCCTTCTAGCTATAAAGAGAATTCCGAGGCTAGAACTCCAGAATGTGGACCAGAAAAACCATGTTCCAAAACCCTAGGTCAAGGAAACCTAGTAAAGTGAGAAATATAATAAGGAAAGTCGAGCAAAGTGAAGTAGAAACGAAGATAAAAACAAATTAATCAAACAGTCGAAGCTCGAATGAGGGAGTTAAAAACGGAGCAGAGAATCGGAAAATGTGAGGAAGCAAATTAGATGTAGGAAAAAGACAGAGAGAGTCGCCGAGCATGCTCTAAGAGAAGAAGAAGAAGAAGGTGATTTCAATGGTTTTGGAGGTGAGCACAAGGGAATTTACCGAGGGGATATTCACAAGAAATTTAGAGTTGAAGTGAAGGAGGACAATGGCGGAGAGATGGCAGTTCGTGAATCCAAGTGAGGTTCTGAATCGGCTGCTCTGTTCTGCCTTGTTTTTTTTTTTTTTAATTGTAATTTTAGGTTTTAATTGTCAAAATCTATCATTTGAATATATTTATCTCTAATTATGATATTTTTTTTTTTTTTCATGGTACTTGTATATTTATTTTGATTATTTGGAGATTTTATAAACGAAATTTTAGAATTATTTTTTAAAAATTTTATACAAACGAATTATTATTACAATTTTGTCTATATGATCACTCAAAATAACTCATATTTTTAAACTCTCCGTAATTTTACAAACAAACAAGATTTGGTTGTCAATATTATCTTATTTCTGGTCCAAAATTTAAAAACTTCTACTTATGTAAATCAAAACCATGGCAAGTGGGGATGGCATGACATCTCACTAATCTCATTTTAATTTACATTTTGGTGAAACTTACTATTAAATTTTATAGAGAAGGAGGTGAGAATTCTTCACAAGAAATACGCAGAGACAGATTCTCCAAAATTATTCCCACGTAATTTCTTTTCTTTTCTTTTTTTTTTTTCAATTTTTTACCAACTTTTTCAATATTAAATCAATTCACTAAATTTTAAATAATTTTTTTAATAGTTAAGACAAATATTTATTAGTTTAATCAGATACTTACTTTTGTAAACAAAATATCCATAAAAATAAATTTCCTAAAATTGTATGTATATAAATAGATTTAAAAAAATTAATACAATATAATATATAAATGAGGTTGATAATAGAGAATCAAGAATAGCAATACATTTCTCATTTCTGTCTTTTAGCTTGAGAGAAATTTTTCATCCACCATTACTCCTCCATTCACTATTTAATCGAGCATCCACAACAGTGGGCCATAGTGAAAATAGACATTTTTATTTGAAACTATACATTTTTATTTTTATAATTTGAACTTTGAAGAACAATGAATCGAGTTGAAGATGCATCATATACAATTTGAATGAAAAAAATTGGTGTTCAAATGAAAAATCAAAGTTGGATACATATGCATCATATACAATTTGAATGCAATACCAAGATCTTGATATGATTTGAACTTTGAGGAGCAATGAATCGAGTTGAAGATGGAAAAAACGATGCACACAACTTTTTTGAAGAATATATGATGAAGATCACATTGTAAGTCAAATTTCATATATTGCTTCAATACATGTATCTTAGAATTTGTATACTTAATTTATTTTAATCGAAACTACATTTTAAAAGTTTTGATTTAAAATGTATTATTAAAATCTTAAGTTTAATTTGATTATATAAATATACATATTTGTAAGGAGAAAGACCTGTGTATAATAAATAATAAACAAAAGTAGAAAAATAAATCTAAACATAAGAAATGATGAAAAAAAAAATTATTTGTAAAGAGATGTGGAAAAAAACTATCTATATATATATAAATAAATAATTGTAGGAGACGAAAAAAATAATTAAAGACAAATTTATAAAATTTAGATATTAAATATTA
>JBBMEG010000004.1:10320682-10335130 GCA_037832605.1 Cyclanthera cordifolia
TATATATAAATAAATAATTGTAGGAGACGAAAAAAATAATTAAAGACAAATTTATAAAATTTAGATATTAAATATTAAATATTATTATAAGAATAAAGTGATTAAACTTTTCATATTCTCATATTTTCATTAAAAGTTTAAATAAGTATAATAATATAAAAGAAGTTTAACAATTCATTAATTGTATTTTAAACTAAATTATAATAGGAAACATTAAAAAAAATAAATTAAATGTTTAAAAAATATTAAAATTCTTTTTGTGGGTAGTTTTAAAAGAATAGTTTTGTTTAAGTAAATAAAAAGGTAAATTTATCATTTAAAGTTTGACTTAAGCCTAAATCATGATTATTTAACTTGAGCGTCATTTTTTATTTTACTTTTAAGAAGGAAAACTTTTTTTTGAGTAAAAAGGAAGAAGTTAGATTTTTTGTTTGAAAAAGAAAAAACTTAATCTCCTATACTAACTAAAAGAAGAATAAAATCTATTAAGACATAACTTTTATCTATTTACAGGGATGTCATTCTATTTTACAAATGATAATTCTAAACATAAATCATGATTATCTAATATGAGCAACGCTTCATTTTTCATATTTGCACATTTTCAGATCTTGCCTTAAATTCCAAAGGATCAACACTACAAAAAAAAGAAAAAAAAAAGTTAGTTTAAGAAATCCAACAAAATTTAGAAGAGATGTTGAAAATAACTTTATATATAGTTGTAGGAGTTGAAAGTTAGGTAACCTTTTACATTTTTTCTTTCAAAAGAATTAAAGACAAATTCATAAATTTTAGATATTAAATTAAATATTATAATAGGAATAAAGTGACTAAACTTTTCATATTCTAACATTTTCGTTAAAAGTTTAAATAAGTATAAGAATATGAAAAAAAGTTTTACAACACATTAATTGTATTTTAAATTAAATTTTAATGGAAATCATTAAAATCTTAGAGTAGATGTTTAAAAACGTTTAAAAAAATTAGTGACTAATTTTATCTAAGTAAATGTATGGACAATTTTGTTATTTAAAGTGTGACTTAAGGATAAAATAGTCAAAAAATAATTTTTTTTTCTTAAGTCACACTTTAAGGTAGTATTGTTGAAATAATTATTAATTATTTCTTATTAATTCTGATTTAACTTTATTATTTTATTTAATTGTGAGAGATAATGTGATCGTGTAATACGATAAAATTTAAGGCCAGCTAATTTTTAGAGTAGTGAGCATACAGCGATAATGGATTAGTGCGTTTTATTTTTAGATCTATAGCTTTAAATATGGCTGGAATAAAGAATAAAGAGCGATAGAGAGTAAGTTCTTCCACCATGGATATTATGTGTATATTTACTCTCCCAATTACCACGTTTCTTCTTTTGTGTTAATTATTTTTCCTACAAATTGGTATCAGAACTAAACGATCTGTTATCATGAATAATTCTAGCCAATTATCCGTTCCAATTATTGATGGAAAGAATTATAACTGGTGGTCTGTACGGATGAAGGTTCTAACCCTGAATTATGAGATATTGTGGAAAATGGGGGTTCTGCATTAGCTGAAAATGCAATTGATGTCCAACGAGTAGCGCATCGCGAACAGAAGATGAGAAGGTGTTGTATTTCATCCACTAAGGGATGAATGATGAGATATTTGAGCAGATCGAATGAGCAACGACTCAAGTGAGGTCTGTACTATTTTGTCAACCTCTTATAAAGGTGATGAAAAGATCAAAAGGGTGTTTCTTCAAACCCTACGACACCTATATGAGTTGCGGCAGATGGAGACCACAGAAACTGTTGATGACTACATCAACAGAATTCTGGCCTTGACTAACCAATGATGACCAATGGGAAATACATTTAGAGCAAACAAAGGTGAAAAAAATCAAATCTTTTTCTCCCAGATTTGAACATAATGACAGTAAGATTATTATCTGGTTCCCTGCGAGCGCATGAGCAACAGAGTAATGACAGTAAAATTGAAAAACCAAATGAAAAGGCATTGCAAGCACAAGCCTCAATTGGTAGCTCTATAACAAGCATAGTAGTTCACGAGGCAAAGGACGTGGACGTGGTGGCACCTATTCCAACGAAGATCGTGGTGGCCAGAATCATGGAGGTGCTGACAAAAAGTAATTTATTGAGTATGAGACAGATAGCCGAAAAGGGTTATGTGATGAATATCTCTGGAAATCAACTCTCAATTTTTGATAAGGAAGGTAGTTTGATCCTTAAAACATTTTCATCAAAAAATCGCATGTTTCCAGTAGATTTTAATATGGGTGATTTCAAGTGCTTGAATGCGGTAGTGAATGATGAATCATGGTTATGGCATTTACGGTTTGGACACTTAAATTTTCAGAGTTTGCAAAATCTATCAAAACATAATTTAGTGAAAGGTTTACCCAATATTCATCATCTTAATCAATTATGTGAAGCTTGTATTTTTTGAAAGAATTAGATGACACCTTTTGTTCAGAAGTCTTGGCGAGCTAAATTTCCTTTGGAGCTAAGTCATATAGATGTTTGTGGCCCAATATATCATCAATTGGAGGTAACAAGTATTTTCAACCTTCATTGAATGAATTTTCAAATAAAACTTGAATTTATCTGTTGAAGAGCAAAGATGAGATAATCCAGTGCTTTAAAATATTTAAAGCATTTGATGAAAGTCAGAGTGGCAAATTAATCAAGATGATGCGTACTGATGAAAGAGGTGAATACAAGTCCGATGATTCTAAGAGTCTTTGTGAAGAATTCGGGTTGTAGAATAACATTTCTTTTCTCTACACCCTCAACACAATGGGGTGGCTGAGAGAAAGATCAGAACAATCATAAATATGGCTAGGAGCATGCTTAAAGAAAAGGTATGCCAAATTATTTTTGGGCTGAAGCTATGTCATGTGCAGTATATCTGTTGAATAGATCACCTACTAGGAGTCTTCCTAACAAAACTCCTACCCAAGCATGGAGTGGATTTAAACCCAATGTCCAACACTTGAAGATATTTGGGTCAATTGCCTATGCTCATGTCCCTAAGACAATAAGATCCAAGTTGGATGATAGGGCATTAAAGACAGATTTCATTGGATATAATCAAGGAGAATATAAATTGAACAATCCAATGACAAAGAAGGTGATAGTAAGTCGTGATGTTACATTTGCAGAAGATGAGATATGGGATTGGAAGACAACATATGACATGGATTCAAAAACCGTTATATTTACGCTTTAAATGAGGATACAGATGTACAAGATAGAGTTACTACACAAACACTTGCAGTTCAACCCGAAGTTGCAGTTACAATTGCAACTACTATGGAAAGGTCAAGAAGAGAGCTGCAACAATCTGTAAATCTTCAAGATTATGGGGTTAATCTTGATGATGAAGTTAATGATGATGGAGAAATAGTACATTTTACTTTTCTTACAGGTTGAAGTTGAAGATGCCATTCAAAATCCCAAATGGCAAAATGTCATAAATAAAGAATTGATGACAATTGGGAAGAATAATACAATGCAAATGACTGATATTTCAAAAGAAAATGGTGAAGGTGACAAAATACAAAACAAGGTTGATTATTGATTTGGAAGCATAAAAGCAATGGAAGATTCACCACGTCAAATCAGCATTTCTCAATAAGCAGCTGAAGACTGGAATGAAGGTCATCTAGATCAGAATTAAGGGAGGATGTTGAAATAATTATTTATTATTAATTCTGATTTAACTTTATTATTAATTCGGATGTAACTTTATTATTTTATTTAATTGTGAGAGATCGTGTAATCGTGTAATGCGACAAAATTTAAGGCCAATTGATTTTTAGAATAGTGTGTGATAATGGATTAGTGTCGTTTTATTTTTAGATCTATAATTGGCTTTAAATATGGCTAATAAAGGGTGACAGAGGATAAGTTCTTCTGCCATTAATTATTTTTCCTACAAGTATGATGAAATCCTCAACTAACCCGTCTTTTCGAGATGATGTCTCTCCTGAGTTTTTTATAAACTTTCTTAAACTCTTATTTGATTACTAACGTATTATTTTGGCATGTGTACAATATCAGGTTCATTGATAATATCATTATGGAACTATATTGCTAAGGAATAAGTGGAAATATGTTTATGAATAGAGTAACAGGTTTAGCTAATCAATTTCACATTTTTTTTGGTTTGAGCTTGCTTTGAAAGTTTTTCATTAACTTAATTGGACTTTTAAAGGTTGTATAAACTTCATAATTTTGACATTTTTCTTTGATAATTGTCTCATGAACAAAGTTACTATTGTTTATACGATTGTACTTTGAATTTGGATCAATGCACATACCTCACACCTTTTCTCATGTATTTTTTAAGCTAATCATATTTCATAAACAAGTTTGAAAGATGAGATTTGTAATGAAGTTATCACATTGAAGGATAACTTTCTATCATTAGAGATTAGTCATGTACTAAGGATTAGTACCATTATTATTATTATTATTTATTTGTATATCGTTTGAGATTATTGAAATTCACCCTCACATGTTTATGTTTTTAGCTTGCACTTCACCATCTTTTACATTTTAAACTATTTTTGTATATCTTTGTCATTTAAGGTTTTTTGTTTTCAAACTTTACCAACACGTTTACATTATGTAATAGCTAGCTTCTACGAATAACTTTGCATGTTAGAATAGCTTTAGATCTATTTTTGGTGTCTCAAGTGAAAATCTTTTTGATATTTTTATCATTGGTTGTTTGGTGTCTAACATTTTCTCCTTAGATCTATTTGATCCAAAACTTTACTTACACATTATTCTTTGTAGGATCGAAAGACAACACTAGAGCGGGCTGAATAGAGTTTGCCAACTTTTTAGTTATTTAAAAAAAATTATGATATAATATTTGCTAACTAAAAACACTTAATAAAGCAAATGTAAGATGCAACAACGAAATCGAGGAATGCAAAAGTTAAGGGAAATAGAGAAACACAAAAAGGTTTTAGGTGGTTCGAAAATCCTTACTCCATTGCCTAAGACTTATTCTTGAGGATTTTATTGGTGATCCTCTTACGGGTGAGAATAAAACCTCCACGATCCTCTTTTTCCTATGCTAAAGAGAAACCTAAATCCTTTTCACGGGTTCAAGATTAAACCACCACTACTCTCTTTTTTTAGGCGAAAGAGAAACCAAAATCGTTTTAGTGGTTTAAGATTAAACCAATTCAATTTTTTTCACAACCAAAGTGTACCTACACCTTAATACAAAACCAAAAAACAAAAAAACAAAAATCAAAATAAAATCTTACAAAATACTTCTTGAAGGCAAAATAAACAAGTTGAGCGTTGACAGCTTCTTCACAAGTTTGTAATACGCCGATTCAAGAATATGTGAAGTTGAACAAAATTTTAGGGGCCGTTTTAAATAGATAGGTTGCAGTCTAAAATTTAAAAGTTGAGGCAAGTGATTTATGGAAGAGAAGAAAAAAGACGATCGTTGGATTTAGGGCAAAATGATCAACGAGTGAAATTTGATGAAGATATGATAAATTGTGGCCTTTTGATTTAGGAAAAAACGTAATGGATGAATGAGAATGAGTAGATATGAGATGAAAAAAGATTAGGTGATAAAGGAAACAATAAGACAAGTAAAATCTCGTCTTTTTCCTTAGGCGATTTTTCCTTTCAAACTTCAAATGTTCATATCTTCTTCATTTTAACGATTCAAAATGCGTTGGAATTGTCTCTTCAATCTTCATAAAGTAAACACTTAAAAACACCAAAAATATTAGTAGACAAAATTTGAATTTGTTATCATTAAAATATTAATTAATTAATTTGAGACGAGTGACCAAAAAACCAACATTCTTGGCATTATTCTTGAACCAACAACGAGGTGGATAACTCTACTTGACAGGTTCTGAGGGCTTTGCCAAGAAATACGGAGTAGGATTATTTTACAAGAGTTACATGTTTGTTTTGAATCTCTTAATCTAATATTTAGGCAAAGGTGTTGTAATGCTTGTTTCTTTTGGTACTGTTGGATATATGAAAATATTCTAGAGCTCAAGGAGCTGCTTCTGGTTTTATTTTGAATAGAAATTTCTTGAGAAACGTATATAAAGCTGGTTGTTTGAATATATTTTGGAGATGAACCTTTATAAAGCTCATTATTATTGTTATTTCATTACAAGGACACCAAAGTCCATGGTTCTTGAAGTGTGTGAATAGGCATTAATCCGTGAATTTGTACTCTTCAAATTCAGTATTTAATTATTCATCTTGGTAAGTATGAGCTAGCCTGAGGATCGATGGACCTATTGGTTGAGAGCTACAATAACCAAAGATCCAATCCCTATTTGTTAGCTTATTTCACTAAAGGCTTGTGCTGAACTCTTTCGCATTATATGACAAGTTTTGTTTACGAATATAATCAGTCATCTATCATCTCTTCATGAGCTTGTTCGTAATCCTCAGTTGGGACAAGAGATCTGTTCTACTTATGTATTACATCTTTCTCCTTAAGTGGAATTGATTCCTCTAATTAATAAGCTTTTTATAGTCTCACTATAAGTTACTATCATATCGGGCCAATAAGAGGCGGGTAACTTTTATTCATGCTCCGAAATTAGTTCTTAAGGGAACAACCCTACATTTTCCTGCATATTAGGGAAGACGTGAATTTCTTTTTGTAACGTTGTGTTCCCAGCCACTCACTATGATAATCCCTCACGCGGGAGGCTTATTGGCCCGTTGTTGTTTGGCTGGTCTCACTCATACACATCAAATGACATTTTTATAAAGTGAGAGTTCACAACCCACTCAGGATTAAGATCACATCGATATACAGTCATTCTTAGTGAAGTAATTGATGAGAGCTTATAAAAAAAATTACTTGATTGATCACAAAATTTCTAGTCTTATCCTATGCAAAAACTTTTTTTTGCATAGGCACCCCTACTCACATGTCTCCACATGAACAACCAGGATCAAGTCATTTGCAACTCTTGAAAAGTGGACTCACCAACAGTGTTACTAGGATTTAGATGCCCTTGCCTTATTTCATATACTGTAGACGTTTTAGGTCATTAACTTGGAACTAGATCCACTTGCATGTCTCATATACTTGTCCAATTATACATCTAAATAACCATTGGCATATTAATGCAATAAGGTTGAATGACGTTTGAATATTAAATCAATTTATGAAAATAATAATTGTTATTAATAATCGAAATTTAACATCAAATGTCCAACACTAAATGCTCGTTCTTTAAATACAAACTGCTAGGCTTTTAGGGCCCAACCTCTAACAATGCGTTAATGTGGATTATTTCTTGTCTTTTCAAGATCAAAAGACTTATAGTGTTGGAATAAGTTATATCTAAATTCTTTCTCTTTCTCATGGTTTGTACTATAAATTCATTTTGGAGATTGTTATTTAAATAAATATCAAAACGATTCTACAATGAAAACTACTAATATTAGTCTTATTATACTCTAAACATATCATTAAATGCTTAAGTATAATTTCTTACCATTAACTAACGTCGAACATGTCCTTATACTTTTCTTTCACTACATCGTATATGTTAGGATTTGAATTGGAAATAACTATATAACAAGTGTGTGAATTCTATGACTAAATATCTTTTCAAATTTAAAAAAAATGATAATAATGTCTGATTGCAACAATCTAAGTCACTAGTTCGTATAGTTATGCACAAAGGTCTCGAAAGAATCCATTATACTTAACAATATAATAGCTATATCTTTGTGTAAAAATCCCTGGATCCCAATTCGAAGTAGTCGTTGAAGCAAAATATGATAATCATGAGTTTTCAAACTAAAAATTTTGTCGTCATTTTTGTTCACACATCTTGATATACTTGATACAAATCCATCCAGAAATTTCACAGATTTTAAGAACTAACAGAGGTCGATACTTTCCTTATTATTTAATGTATATGCAGTATGCAACTTTACACACAGATCACCAACTTCTTTTAGATGAAGATCTTTTTATATGCTTAAATCTTGAAGGTCTAAACGAGTACTAATCGTATCCTTAATTTTACCTTCTATGTTCAACAATGTTCCAATCAAATTTTCATAAACATTTTTTTCAATATGCATGACATCTAACTTATATCTCAACAAAAGTTTTGACCATGAAAGGAGTTTGAAAAAAAGCTTTTTTCCTCCAATAGATTTCTTTTTGTTTTCGTTTTCTTATCTTAGTTAAATGGGTGTTTACTAAACATTGAAAAAGTAAGCATATTCCGTTCATGCATTATATCATCACCATTAAGAACTTCAGTGGGTCCTCATAATTCTGTCTTACCATCAAATAACTTGCTTCTACGCCAATTGTGATTGTGTCAGAGGTATCTACGATGTCCCATGTATGAAATTTTATTTCAAATTTTTAGTGACAATGATGTTTCTTCCTTACAAACAAGACAAGATTGATACTCTTTTCGTAGACCAACCAAACAAATCACCGTACACAAAAGTAATTAATTGTCCATAATAAACTAGTGTGCATTTTTTAAAATAGTCACCCGCAGATTAGTTGTATGTGTCTACACCAGTATATCACAATTCTTGTAACTCGTCAATTAATGGTTGCAAGTAAACGTCAATTTCCTTTCCATGAGACTTCCACTACTACAAAAGCTACCTACCATGACACCTCCCATTTTCATTTTGCTTAAGGAAAAAAAAAAAGTGTCATGGTAGACAAAATCACATTGAAAAACAAAAAGACATCAAATAAAAAAACTCCAAATTTTAGTTTTCTCCCGCTAGATGTGTAAAACCCAAAATTGGAAAAAGAAAAAAAAAAAAAAGGAAAGAAGAAGAAACAACATTGTTAGGGCAAGAAGCAAAATGATGTTGGTAGGGGCAAGTTGAGAGGTCTGAAATTAAAAGAGAAAATGGGGAAATCGGCGAGAGGAGACGGTGGGGATTTTTGCGACCAACAAGGGAGATTGAGCAAGTTCTGGTTCGATGGTAGTGCTCTTTGTTGAGGCCGAAGCCTCACAGAGAGGGAAAGGGATAGATGTCACGGTTGATTGTAATCTCATGGGGGAAGATCGGGATGTGAAATTAAGTTGGACATCGAAAAAGGTTTAGAGATTCAATCGTATTTAGTCAGCAAAGTTCGTAGAAACTCTAAAAGTACAACTGAGTTGTTATCTTAAACTTCACAAAACTCATATGGACGTTATTGAACTTTTTCACTGTGAGAATAAGACTTGTTAGCAGCGAGGTGAAGGTTGTTGTGAGAGTTGAGGCAATGTGAGGTGAGGCTAGATTAGGTTTTCCTGATGTGGTTCCCATAAAACCGTTGATGGAATGGGAAAAGAAGGATAGTTTAATTAAGTGATGTGGATAATGTTAGAGCATCCTTGTGATATGGTAAGTTTGGATGGCAGTGTGAGGTGTGAGTTTTGACTAGGTATTAACAAGGCGAGAAAGCTCTGTTGTATTGATATTTATGTTAGAAATAGAGTTGTGTTGTAATTTTTTTTTAAACTCGAAAACTTGAGAAGTTTTGAGATTTTAGACCTTTTTTGTACCTCTATCTATCTATCTATCTATAAACACACACACACACACACACACACACACACACACACATATATATATATATTTGGTTTTGAGATTTCACGTTCTCATTCTCGGGTTAATCGAGCTCTTGATAGATTAGCCGCTACATATCTAAGTAATGGAATGAACTTCGGGAAAAGTCAAGCTTTTGACACGATAAAAAATCTACTGAGGCTATATTTATCTGAATGCTGACATTAGGTAACCAAGATTACAGTTCATATTTTTATAGCTAGGGTAGTAGCTCAAATGCCTGATTGAATAGAAAATTTAGTATATATCAATATAAAGATCTCCTTGACCAGGAATATATTTTTTCCCATGCTAACTGGTGCTCAGGTGATTCATACAATAACACATTTATGCTATAGATGAACAAGCTCCAAATTTGTATAATAAATATTCTTTTCAAGTTGAAGAGTTGTTATTTTTAATGGAAGGAGTTAGATTATAATTTAGATACATCCTATGCTTGATTACGGTTCTTATTATTAGCCCAGAAAGCTTTGATTTATTAGGAGGAATTCATGATCCTTGATGTGATAGTTTTTTTGGTGTAGAGTTTATGAGAACATGGTGGGGTTCATTTTATGAAGCTTACAACAAGAATACTTCACAAATATTATAGCAAACAAACTCTAATTACAACAACTCAAAATAACTATTCGTTTTTAATAATTCAAAATAACTCTTCTTTTCTAACTATTCATTTCCGCAACCCCTTAACAAAAAGTCACACCTATACGAGCTTTGGCTGTTGGTAAATGATATACTTCTTACAGAGAAATTGGAATTCAGGACATTGATACTTATGGACAATTGGAAATAGTTGATAGCCATGAAGTGGGGTTAAAGTTTTTTCTTGATATTGGTTTCATGTATATATTTATTGACTTTCAAAAAATTGCTTGCCTAAGGAAATGCTCAGCCATCGAGTTCTAACAACGAGGAAGTTGTCCTTGACGAGTTGATGGATGTAGGTTAATGATTGAGATTCTTTCACACTACATACTAATGCCAATAATTTTCACTAATGTTTGCTTAATTTTCACATTGAGTTTGTTTGTAATTGTTCATATGTGTAACGTTGGGTATTTAAGTTCATAACTTCAGTAGAATCGATAGGTAATTTGTCAAGTAACTTTTAATTGTTTTTCTTATATGAGATGATTATATTGAGATGTATTTTGAGTCATGTAAAGTGTTTATGACTCTAAATATAGTCATCGTATAAGACATTTGCATTAGAATTGAACTTGGAATCCGTTGTAGGCTAAAATATTTCGAAAGACTCGGAAGAAATTGGGACCCATCCGAAGGACAAATAAGCCAACGCCGACCCCCCGGGGTCTGCCAACTCCATTGTCGACCCCCGGGGGTCGGCCACTTCTTCGCCGATCCCCCGGGAGTCGGCCAACGCCCTTGCCGATCCCCCAGAGCTCGACCTTACCACTACCGACCACTCAGGGGTCGGCCAAATGGAGGCCACAACCCCCTAGGGGTCGACCAAGACCATTTCCGACCCCTCGGGGGTCGGTCTCGCCATTACCAACCCCCCGGGGGTCGGCCAAGGAAGGCCAAGACCCCCGGGGTTGGCGCTTGCAGCCTCACCCTTCTTGGGTTCGGCAACGAGTAGGTCAATCCTAGTGGATTGGCCGTGGAGGTCAGGACTCCCCTAGCGTCGACCAAACCCAAGTAACGTATGGAGACTCTGCACCTCGTAGCGTCCCCAGTTACAACGAGTAAGCCAACCCGAGTGGGTTGGCCGTGGAGGTTAGGACTCTCCTGTGGACGAGTCGACCGAGTCCAAGTAACGTTTGGAGGCGTCGCACCCCGTGGCGTCCCTCGTTACAACGAGAAGTTGCACCCCTAAGGGGTCGGCCATGAAGGTGAGGACCTGCCAAGGTTGATCGAGCCCAAGTAACTCCAGAGTCAAGACCGTTACACCTATGAAGGGTAACGGTCAGGAGTTACGCCGGAATTCATACCCGGCTTAATGACGGACGTTTCTAATGGCCGGCGATTATATCATCATAAGTGAGCCGTAGCGGTTACGAGACCGGCTGCTATAAAAGTCAAGTCATTTCTTCCTTCCAAGGGACGGATTCTAAGCTAAGTACCCTTAAGTCATTCTTAGAGCTTTAAACTATTCTCCCTAATTCTGTTTCTGACTTAGGCATCAGAGACCCTATGGCTCACACCCTACCAATCTGCCCTAAATTTACTTTTTTGCAGGCCCTTTCGTCCTCAACTAAATAAATCATTACTGTGAATATTTGTTGACCATTTTTCGGCATCAACAATTGGCGCCGTCTATGGGGACGAGAGTGTTCTACCCAAAAACGCTAAAATCTAAACCATTTTCCTGCAAAAAATGTTGAATGTTGAAAACGGCCACCATCATGGTGTCGATGGAGAATCGGACGTCGAGCACGCTCCGAGAAGGATTGCCTCTAGAAGGCAGGACGTTGTTCACGTCGAAAACCACCCGGATCCTAAGGGTGCAGTAGCCAGACATGAGCCAAAGCGTGCAGATCCAAAGCTCACGGCTTTGGAGGAATAAGTGCAAGGAATGGCAGAGAGTTTGAGTCGCCTGGTAGAGTTACTCCGACAACCACCTTCGGCTCAGACAGTTGATGCTGGGAACCAACAAGCTCTGCAGAAGGCGATGCAGCGGCAACCTACCAAGAAAAAGGCTGTGGTGGAAAAAACAGCATCGTTGGTCCGGGACCCTGCCAAAGGGAAAGCCCCAGCCACGGAGGCACCAAAAAAGGTGCATTCCCAGCACCAAAGACCGGTCGAGCGACTTCGACTGGGCGGTAGTGACTAGAAGAAGGAGCATTCGGTCCACCAAAGGATTAGATCCAAAACAGCAGAGCCTTCTCGGACGCAGTCATTCCGAAGTAGCTAGCCAAGGAGTACCACGAGAGGATCATCCACCACGCATTCCTTTAAAACTCCAAGTGCCCGTACGACGGGATCACACTTGGGAGCGGATCTCAGGGAGGTGCTCAACCAACGCCGAAAAAAGGCAGAGGCTGATGAAGACGAGGCACAACCTTGACTGGCCCAACTTCATCTCCTCCAAGACCAGTTGGGAAACAACAGGCACCACAAGAGGCGGTGCAGCGACAGCCTACCAAGAAAAAGGTTGTGGCGGGAAAAACAGCTCTGTTGGTCCGGGACCCTGCCAAAGGGAAAGCCCCAGCCACGGAGGCATCAAAAAAGGCACAACTCACTTAGGCCGAGCTGCTAACCAGAGCACAAAAGTACATGAGTGCAGCGGAGCTGTTCAACTCTCGAGGAGCACGGAAAGAAGACGCTCCTTTCCAGAGCGCGAGAAGTCAGACAGCCATCTCGAGGCTGACTACAAGGAGTCGCGAAAACGAAGGGTGATCACGTCAACGTACCACCAGGTGATAAAGTTTCCTACTTCTATGGGGGTAGGGCAAGTAAGAGGAGAACAACTATCCTCAAAGGAATGCTACCACATAGCCCTACGAGGTGTGGTAAAGTGTCCCTGAAGTAAAAGGTTATTGAAAGAGGACTGGTTCCAGGTGAGGCTATTCAAGGAACAACATCTGTGGGGGTACAAGTCAAGCAAGTACCCAGGTCC
Source organism: Cyclanthera cordifolia (assembly GCA_037832605.1). Lineage (NCBI taxonomy): Eukaryota > Viridiplantae > Streptophyta > Magnoliopsida > Cucurbitales > Cucurbitaceae > Cyclanthera > Cyclanthera cordifolia. Next base: position 10,333,898 of record JBBMEG010000004.1, read on the forward strand.
CAAAGCGCGAAGGCCGATGCTTGGCAAAGTTGAATGCCGCCTACGGAGTTGGTCCAAGGAACAACACCTGTAGAGGTACAAATCTAACAAGTACCTAGGTCCCAAGCGCCAAGGCCGATGCTTTGGTAAAATCAAAGGTCGCCTACAAAATCAAGGCGGACAAGATCGTGCCAGTAGAGATCCTAGGCAAGCCTAGCGTCACTACCAAGTTGTTGCACGAAGTTAGCGAGGCAACCCTAATCTTGCCAACAACCTAGATGACCCCCTTCCTTGAATACTTAGGGGAGGGGAAGTTGCAAGATGACAAAAAGGACGTCCGACGACTTAAGTTCAAAGCTTCCAAGTACGTGGTCCAAGGGAATAAGTTGTATAGGAAGGGGTACTTTTTACCTCTTCTTAGGTGCTCAGACCCCAGCGAGGGCACTTATGCAATGAAGGAAGTGCACGAAGGCGTCTATGTCAACCGTGAAAGGGCAAGGTCCCTAACCAAGAAATTAGTCAGGCAAGACTACTTTGGGCCAACCATGGCCAAAGACTCCAGAAGTATAACCGGGCATGCGAAAGGTGCCAGAGGCTTTCTTTCATCCAGAGGCAGCCGCTCGAGGTCCTAACTAGCAAGTGTTGTGAGCGTACCACACTACACCTAGGACGTCAACAGGCGAAATTTCCTACTCGCCAGCCTTTAGGGCGAGAGTAGTGATTCCAGTCGAGGTAGGACTTCCATTCCTGCGCATAGAGTCTTTTGACCCTACTCAAAATGACCAGTAGCGACGAATGAGTCTAAATCTTCTGGAAGAGAAAAATGACGCAACCCAAATAAGGGTGACGTTGTACAAAGGCCGAATTGCCAAGTACCACAATTTCCGAGTCAAGGAAAACCGCTTCCAAGTTGGCGACTTAGTATTGAGGAGGGTGATATCAGATGCCAAGGATCTCAACAGTGAAGTCCTGGTGCCAATTTGGGAAGGACCATACCTAGTCACCAAAGTGGCACAACCAGACACTACTACCTCGAAGGCATGGACAGGAATAAGATCCTCCATCTTTGAGTGCAGAACACTTGAAAAAGTACGTTCAATAAGTATATTGATGAATAAAGTGAAGTGGTATTTTTTCATTCTTTCAAAAACTTATCTTAATTTAAGTATATTGATTCTATTGTCATAAACTTAAATTGGGGGTAAGCAAGATAGGAGAGAAAAAATCAAAAGCTTTTATTCATTCAAAGTTCAA
>JBBMEG010000004.1:10340128-10367640 GCA_037832605.1 Cyclanthera cordifolia
AAGACCGTTACACCTCTAAAGGGTAACGGTCGAGAATTATGACCGGTATTCATAACCGGCTTAATGGCGGACGTTTCCAAACGGCCGACCGTTACATCGCCATAAGTGAGCCGCAGCGGTTACAAGGCTGGCTGCTATAAAAGTCAGTTCATTCCACCCTTTCAGGGGGCGATTCCTAAGCTAAGTACCCTAAGCTAGTCCTTGTTATTCTGACTTATCTCTTATTACCCGTTTTCTGACTTAGGCATCGGAGGTCCTGTGGCTCACACCACACCGGTGTGCCCTAAGCCTTTCTGTTTTGTAGGTCTTTCGTCCTCTATCAAATAAATTGTGCTGTGGATAGACCGTTGACCATTTTTCGGCATCAACAACAACAATGAAGGAACAAGAGTTTTGCTCGATGGACATAGTGGAATCAACGTGTAAAGCATGCTAGCACAACCGATAGAAGAAGAGAGAAGAGTGGCAACATCACAGCCACACATCTCACACACCATGCTTAATCTTGGCCGTATATCTCACATCCGGCTTGGAACAATTTTAAACCGGTCCAAGCAATACATCGGAGATTGATTCGGTTCAAGATAAGTGGGTCTGGATTTATACTTTGTTTTTATAGTTTTTGGGCTTATATATTTACTTGGGCTTTACTTACCAAGTTCAATCCTTCATTCCCTATAAGTAATTTTCGTCCTTGAAAGTTTTTGAATCTCTGTCATATCTCCCTTAATTTCCCATGTCGCCTTCTAAAGTCCATGGTTCTACACAATACCTTAACCAATGATATTTTTTTGTTTCATAATACTCGCAGCCTTTTAGTCATGAACTCAACCTGGATATTGAACCTTCAAAATCACAACTTGCCTTTAACTACACACAATCACATTTTTCTATTTCACAATTTGGATTACAATTCTAACCATCCTTCTTGGACCAATAAAATCCTCACCCTAGTGTAATAAAATGCAGTTCTTACCATTGTATTCATTACCTAGTTCCTGCTCATTTAATTATCTACAATAGCATTTCACACTAGGTCTTTGAAATATTATTGTTTTACCTCCCAAAACCAAACTATAGCTGAGAGACCAAAGAAAAATCTCCTAAGAAGTCATTTCATGAATTGATAACAAATGTTAGACGTGGAAATTGTAACAAATTAGGTCAAAATAAGAGATCTTTAATGAATCCTATTTTACATTGACATAGATTAGTCTTGTAATACGAATTCATATTTCTTATATTGATTTTGCCAATCTTTATAATACAATGATATGAATATCATAAAACAATTTTCTTATTTTTGTAGTACTTATTTGTATAACAGTAACATGAGATTTTTTCATAAGGTTCTATGCCTATTTTATTTTACATTATTTTTATTAACATGGTATTATTAAGTTTTATATTAAAAAATATATACTATCTCATATATATTTGTTCTTAGTATTACACATTAATATTACAATACTTTATTATTTAATTCATTATACAATTTATTAAGATTTAAGTGTTGCTTAAGAAAAAATAATTTTTAATAAAACATCTATATTGGCTGATTTCCTCAAACTTTTCAGTGTACGGAGATCTTCCTAACATCATCCTACCTCAGTAATTAATATAACTTCCTATCATCCTTTGACTCCTTCAAATTGTTGTACCCCTCCCATCACCTTTTTTTTATTTTTTCTTTCTCACCATGTTCTTAAAAATCTATAAATTTATAGTTCATTTGCCAATACACATGTATAGTTCATGAATAAATACCTTCATAATACATATGTAATCTGTGTGTTTATGTAATCTATATGACAAAAAACACGTAATACATGCTATGTAATCTATATGACAAAAAACACGTAATACATGCGTACATACCATAAACATAAAAGTATTGTTAACAAATATTTACTAGATCAAACATATATCACTTGATAACGATGCAGTAGAATAAATTAGACAATGGCAAATGGTTCAGACGGAAGCCTACATTCACGGGCGAAGACGACAAGAAATATTTCACTAGAGTTCCAAAATGGAAATTACAATGGAGCACACTCAGCACTCACGAAAATCCCCAATACACCAAAATATTGAACTCGCCAAAAATTAATTTCTAAATGCAATTAGAAATTAATATAAAATAGTTTAGAAAATAGAATTAAGAAATTCTATTAATATTTTGTTGTATTTTGAAACTGAAGTATATATGTATATATATACTAAATAAATGGGAGAAAGACCACTAAATTTCCGATGTGGGAATTTATAAGTGACACAACAAATCTCCACCTTGACGCGAAATTGATCTGAATGCCAAAAGAAAAACTTCAAGTTGTCTTCGCCAAACTTAAATAGTTCACAAATTACAAACACCAACCAAACTCAAGCAATGCTTGAATTTATTTAATGGAAGAGATTTAGTCTTCATATCAGCTGGATTGTCGTTAGTACTAATATTGCTCACAACAATATTACCTCGAGCAATGACCTCACGTACAAAATGGTATCTAATATCAATGTGCTTTGTCTTCTCATGAAACATCTGATCTTTGGTAAGGAAGATAGCACTCTGACTGTCGTAACAGACCGTAGAAATATTGTGTAAGTCTTCACTAAGTTCACGAAACAGTCATTTCAACCATATAGCTTCTTTACAAGCCTTAGTAATAGTCATATACTCAGCTTCTGTTGTAGATAGAGCAAGTGTATTCTGCAAAGTAGCTTTCCAAGAAATAGCATAATCACCAACTGTAAACACATATCCAGTAAGAGATCTTATTTTATCAAGATCTCCAGCATAATCAGAATCCACATAACCGATGACCCCATCTCTAGTTCTCGAAAATGCAAGCAAACACCAACTGTACCTCGTAAATATCTCAACATCCATTGAACTGCTTTCCAATGTTCTTTACCTGGATTACTCAAATAGCTACTGACTGCACTGACTGTGTAGAAATCAGGACGGGTACAAACCATTGCATACATCAGAGAACCAACTACACTGGAATAAGGAACTTGAGACATATAATCAACCTCATCATCTGATTGTGGAGACAAAGCAGATGAGAGTCTAAAATGCGAGGCTAATGGAGTATTAACTGGCTTGGCATGATGCATATTGAATATGGACAGAACTTTCTGTATTTATCCTTTCTGGCTCAAATAAAGTTTTCTCGCTTTTCCGTCTCTAACAATTTCCATATCTACAATTTTCTTTGCTGCTCCCAAGTCTTTCATATCAAACTCTTCACTGAGTTCTATTTTGACTTGTCTAATTTCTCTTATATCTTTAGCAGCTATCAACATATCATCAGTATATAAGAGAAGATACACAAATGATTCATCATGATTTCTCTTGAAGTAAACACAATTGTCATAACTATTTCTTTTGAAATCTTGTGTAGTCATAAAAGAATCAAATTTCTTGTACCATTGTCTTGGCGATTGTTTGAGGCCATACAGAGCTTCTTCAATAAACATACATAGTCTTCTTTTCCTGAAACTGTAAAACCCTCTAGTTGATGCATATAAATTTCTTCTTTAAGTTCTCCATGTAAAAATGCAGTTTTTACATCTAACTGCTCAAGATCAAGATCATGAATAGCTACAACGCCAATCAAAGCACAAATAGAGCTATGTTTCACAACAAGAGAAAATACATCAGTATAATCAATACCAGGGATTTAACTAAAGCCTTTAGCAACTAACCTTGCTTAAGATCTGGCTTTTTCAACTCCGAAAATACCTTCTTATTGTTTAAAACCCCATTTACAATGAACGACTTTCTTATTTGGAGGAAGCTTTAAAATATCTCATGTATCATTTTTATGCAGAGACTAAATTTCTTCTTGCATTGCAATCATCCATTTATCAGAGTTGTTACAACTTACAGGCTCTTTAAATGTAGACAGTTCTTCACTAGAATCAATGTCTTCAGCAACATTTAAAGCATAAACTACTAGATCAGCTTCTGCATATCTCTATGGAGGTTTAATTTCTCTTCTAGGTCTATCTTTAGCAATAGAAGATTACGTTGGTGCTTTTAAAGGTGGATTAGTATCACTGCCTTGAGGTAACTCAGAAGAAGCACCAGATGAAGAAGTAGAAGCAACATCTTGATCAGGTCTACAAGATGATTTTAACCCAAACTCCACCTGCACATGCAAACTTTGTTGAATTTTATCTGAAGACTGTATTTTAGAAGATTGTCTACTCAACATGTAAGATTCATCAAATATCACATCTCTAATTATAACAACATTCTTAGTCTCGGGACACCATAACTTATACCTTTAACACCATGCTTGTAGCCCATAAAAATACATTTCAAAGATCTTGGTTCAAGTTTTCCATCATTAACATGGGCATAAGCAAGACAACCAAATATCTTCAAATCTGAATAATTGGTAGAAGTACCATACCACACTTCTTGTGGTGTCTTTTTCTAGAGAGAAATATGCGGAGAACAATTGACAAAATGACATGCTAAAGCAGCAGCTTCAGCCCAGAAGGATTTAGGTAAGCGTGCGTTAGATACCATGCAACGCACCTTACTAATCAAAGTCTGATTCATCCGCTCTACTACTCCATTTTGTTGTGGAGTATGACGAACTGTTAAGTGTCTAACGATTCCCTCTTTCTTGCAAAAGGAATTAAACTGATCAGAAAAAAATTCCAAACTATTGTCTGTACGAAGATATTTTATCTGCATCTGTTTCTCAATCATGGTCTTCCAATCTTTAAACGTAGAAAACACATCACTCTTTTGCTTCAGGAAAAATACCCAAACTTTTCTAGAAAAGTCATCAATAATGTTGAGCTTATAAAATGCTCCACCTTTAGAAGGTACTTTAGCTGGACCTCAAAGATCAGAGTGTATATAATCAAGTGTTCCCTTTGTACTATGAACACCTTTTAGAATTTAACACGTTTTTGCTTTCAAGGCACAATGCTCACAAAATTCAATATCAGTAACTTCATGTCCGTCAAGAAGTCCTCTTTTTCTTAACTTGATCATTCCATTTTCACTCATATGCCCAAGACGCATATGCCAAAGTAGAGTAATGTCATTATCAGATAACGAAGGTGTAGAAACTGCTACATCGCCAAGAATTGTAGAACCTTGTAAAACATAAAGATTGCCAGAATTTTCTGACCTCTCATAACCATCAAGCTACCTTTACTGACACTTACAGCTCCACTTTCACTAGTGAACGTGTACCCTTTTGAAGCAAGAGTACTCAAAGAGATCAAACTTCTCTTTAAATCAGGGATGTATCTCACATCAGAAAATGTTCTAACAACTCCATCAAAAATTTTGATTCAGATTGTTCAAATACCAACTATCTTACATGATGAATTATTTCCCATCAATACTATACCATAAGATGTTGAATCATATGTTAAAAACCAGTCCTTATTGGGACATGAAAAGAACATCCTGAATCAAGAATTCAATCATCAGATTTTAAATTGTTCTTAGAAGCAATTAGGAGTTCACCATCATTGTCAATATTTTCAACAACACTAGCTTCACCAGAGCTTTCAGGTTGCTTTCCCTTTTGAAATGCAGCAGTTCTCTTATTCTTATTTTGTAACTTGTAGCACTCAGAAATGATATGACCTTTCTTCTTACAATAATTGCATGTTTTATTTTTATTTCTAGATTTTGATCGATTTCTCTGATCGCAATCATTTTTCTTCTCTTGTGTTCTTCTCCGAACCAGTACTAACCCCTCTCCAGAACTCTCAGCTCCACCAGTAATATGTTTAATTTTCTCTTTGTTGAATAAACTATATAATATGTCTAGTATAGAGGCCGTGAAAGGAAAAATCGAAAACAAACAAAACCAAACGAACCAAACCAATCCAATAGATCGGTTCGGTTTTTTAGAATAATATTGGATCATTTAGTTTGATATTTTAGAAAACTGAAATATATCGGTTCGATTTTCGGTTCTTGATAGAAGAAGCAATAAAAAACTGAATATAATCGAAACGAATATATAAATAATAAGAAAAAAAAATGTTGGTATTTAAATTTGATTGAAGAACCAATTTAAATGTGAATATGAAGTAAAATTATCGTAAATATTGTGATACTTAAGAAAAATATTGTTTTTCGTTAGTAAAAATGAAAGTCTATAGAATAAAATTTAATATCAAATTGAGAATGTGACAAAAATTTTGAAAAATAAATCAAAATTTTTATTGAAATAAAAACTGAAAATCGAACAAAAACCGAACCGAACCAATTAAAACCGAACAAATGGTTTTGTTCTTATTGGACATCGGTTCAAACCTAATTTTTGAAAATTAGAAGATATTGGTTCGGTTACCAGTTGGGCATAAAATTGTCAAAAATCAAGCAGAAATCACCCCTAGTCTAATGTATTTTTTTTTTCTATTACTCAGAAAAAACAAAAACATGTTTTCAAAAGTTTTTTTTTGTTTTTATAATATATTTAATATTTTAAGAAAAAATTTTAAATTAAAAAAAAAAAATTATCAAACATAATTATTTTTAAAAATAAAAAATAAAATTATTATCAATGGACTTTAACTACGTTGTTTTTTGGACTAATATATATTTATGTTTAAGTATTTGAAAATATGACCGAAAGAGATAGTAGTGCATTGATTGAGTGTTTGATGGTAATCCAGTTCAACACCCACGTCACAGGTTCTATATGGTCACCATTTTTTTGGTATTCTTATTAATTGTGAAGGTAGTACATTAACTCAACTAAATACGAGAGATAGATGAGTGTTAATTGATATAATTAAATTTATTCTAACTTATCCTTTTAAGCTCTTAGATTGATTGGTGATTTACATAGTGTAACATGATATTGAAGCTAAGGTTCTGAGTTCGAATATCTACAAAACATTTCCTTTCCATTTAATTTTTTGCTCAAAAGCAACAAAGACCTATCCACGTCAACATTATAACTTGAAGACAAAGTAGGAGCGTTAGTAAAGCTTGAAGACACGTTAGCGACCACGTCATAACTTGAAGATGAAGTAGCGAGACATAAAGACTTAGAGATAAAACAACACCTTGAGAGCTTAGAGACAAAGTATTAGAAGCGGCGACGACCTTGAACTTGGATAAAGAGTAGCGATAAAACTTGAAACTCCAAGATAATGCCGATGAACTCAAACTTGAAGACACGAAGCAGCACTTCAGAACTTGAAGACGAAGCAGCAACACTAGAACTTAAAAAGAGTGGCGACAATCTCAAAGTTGGAGAAAGCAACAACCCGTTGAACTAGGAGAGAAAAATGATGACCTCGAACTTGTAGAGAACGACGACGACCTCAAATTTGGATAGAACGGCGATGAGCTCGAACTTGGAGATAGAGCAACGATAAACTTGTACATTGGAGATAGTGATGATGATCTCAAACTTGAGAGAGTGATATGACAAACTCAAACTTGGAGAGTTCGACGACGAACTCAAACTTGAAGACTAAGCAGTAACACCAGAACTTAAAAAGAGTGGTGACGACCTAAAAGTTGAAGAAAGCAACGACACCCTTAAAATCGGAGAGAGAAATAATGACCTCAAATTTGAAGAGAGAGCGACAACAACCTAGAATTAGGAGGGAGTGGCGGCGACCTTGAAATTGTAGAGACCTTAGGAAGAGCGGCGACAATCTCGAACTTGTAGTGAACGAAGATGACCTCGAACTTAAAGAGAACGATGGAGAGAGCGACAAAAACCTCGAATTTGGAAAGAGTGACATCAACCTTTAAATTGTAGAGAGTGACAACGAACTCGGACATAGAGAGAGAGGCAACGACCTCAAATTTGGAGAGAATGACAACGACTCAAACTTAGAAAGAACGGTGATGATCTCGAACATGGTGAAAACGACGATGACCTCGAACTTGGAGAGAGCAACGGTGACCTCAAACTTGGAGGGCAATTACCTCAAAATTGTAGAGAGCGGCGACGACCTCGAACATAGAGAGATCGGCAATGACCTCAAATTTGCAGAGAATGACAACAACACAAACTTAGAGTGAACGACGAATATCTCAAAATTGAAAAGAACGATGACGACCTCGAACTTGGAGAGAGCAACGACGACCTCAAACTTGAAGGTGGCAGCGACCTTTAAATTGTAGAGATCGACGACTACCTCGAATATAGAGAGAGCGACAACGACCTCGAATTTGGAGAGAATGACAATGACTTAAACTTAGAGAGAATGACGACGATCTCGAACTCGGAGAGAACGATGATGACCTTGAACTTGGAAAGAGCAACAATGACCTCAAACTTGGAGAGGCGATTACCTCAAAATTGTAGAGAGTGGCGACGACCTCGAACATAGAGAGAGCAGCAACGACATTAAATTTGGAGAGAACAAAAATGACTCAAACTTAGACAGAACGACGACAACCTCAAACTTGGAGAGAGCAATACGACCTCAAACTTAGAGATGTGCTGGCCTCAAAATTATAGAAAGAGCGATGACCTTAAACTTGGAGAGAGCAATGACAACCTCAAATTAGGAAAGAGTGGCAACGACCTTTAAATTGTAGAGAGAGGCAACGACTTGAAACATAGAGAAAGTGACAACCACCTTGAATTTGGAGAGAATGACAACGACTCAAACTTAGAGAGAACGACGATGGCCTCAAACTTGGAGAGAGTAACAACGACCTCAAACTTGGAGAGAATAACGATGATCTCAAACTTGGAGAGAATGAAACACTCATATGAATTTTCAAGAAGGAACATTTACTTAATACTTGTAAGAGAAATGAATCTTGAATAGAACATGGGCCAAATCTTCATGTATAGATCCATCTTGAATGTCTTCTTCATGAGATGTAATTTTTTTTAGAAAAATAGACATAACTTAAAATTTTATATAAAGTTCCTACGTACCCTATGATGGAAGGAATAAAGTCATAACGTAGTTCAAATTTTGTGTCATTTACCTTTTAAGCTCATACAGTCAAGAGCATCATGCAATTTAGTCTCTTGCGATTAGGAACATTTTATTTATATGTCTTCATCACGAATAGTAATACTTAGTTCCATGTCGTGAGCATGAGTTGCTAATTCTTCAAATGTGCGAGGCTTTATACCTTGGAGAATATATAGAAGTTCCCAATGCATGTCTTGAATGCACATTTCAACTGTGGATAACTCAGTGAGACGATCTTTACAATCAAGACTTAGAGCTCTCTAAATTTTCATATAGTCGATGACTAATTCACCTTCATATTGTTATGCATTTGTCAATTCTATCATGCTGACAATACGTGTTGTGCTGTAGAAGCAATTAAGGAATTATTTTTCTAGCTCTTCCCAACTATCTCTTGTTTCAACCTCTAAATGAGTGTACCATTCAAACGCATTATCTTTTAAGGTACAGAAAAACTATTTAACCAACTCTCCTCAAGTGACAGAAATTTCGCAAGTCTCTACAAAGTGAGCAACATATTGTTTGGGGTTGTCTTTTTCTTTCGAACTGTTCAAACTTAGGTGGCTGATACCTAGCTGGCATTTTTAAGCTATCTATCCTCTTTGTATATGGCTTGGAATAGAAAAAGAAAACTTTGAGTTGACCCACCAGTTTGAGCTCTGATAGAGTTTACGACCATGTTCTGCAATTGTTGGATAGATAAAGAAGCGATTGAGGTTGAGTGTTGTGACTCAACTTTTTATTTCTTCTGTATCTGATTTTTTAGGAATGCGATCTCCAAGTTTTTTCCCAATGGTTTTCTGCAAAGTTTCAAGCCTTCTTTCAAATTCTTTTATTATGACAACCAATTCTATGCCATCATTACAATCACCACGTATGGATTTGACATCTCTTTCAGTTGATGGACAATTTGAGTGGCTTGGTCTATTAGTGGGTTATCTTTGACCATGATTTCATCAAAAGTTTGAAGTTCATTTCATTCAGAGTGTTTGCACATGTTAGGTCCAACGTAAGCTTTTGAAGCAATTGTCTTTGATGCAGTTGTTTCTGACGACAATGAAGTTTCTGATGCACCATGAGTCGTTGATGTAGTCTTTCCTAACATCATTGAAGTTTCATTTGTTGCAATAGACTTTAATGTAACTTTCCATGACGTCATGAATGATTTATGTGAGACAAAGAGATGAGAGGTAGAGATGGTCCAACTGGGTGTGCCAATTTGTTCACACGAAACTGCAGCAATTAATTATATGAATGCGAGACACGTGTAAATGAAGAATTTATAATTGTATTGATTTCAATATGTGTGATGTGGATACAATATCTAATGTGTCCCTTTTATTCTTTCTCTCACAATATATGTTCTTGACTTGAACGTGATATGCGTTTTTCGTAGTTGGTTGCTTGTTTATGGAATTGCAATCAATTCTTCGTACTTGGTTGCTTGTTTGTGGAATCGCTTGATCTTGAAGTGATTTTGGACTAGAAAGGTGTTTGATCTTTAGAAGCTTGGAAAGTCTTCAGCTGTTAAATTCTCTCTAAACTTCCAAACTTCTGGAATCTTGAAAATGAAGGAAAGCTTCTCCATTTATAGAGGTTTCATGGACCTTGGGCTTGGGCCCTGATGAGAGGGTTTAACTGCATGGACTTGGGTCACCATATGGACTTGGGCCTAGTTGGGATTTAAGCTTCCATGTTTGGGCTCGCCTAGTTGGGATTTAAGCTTCCATGTTTGGGCTCACTAATTAAACTTGAGTCTTATTTAATTTTGATCCAATTTCGAAATAAAAACCAACTTTGGTCAAATTTTATTTTGAGAAATATTATCTCAAAATTTAATTTAGTTTCGTCATTAAATTTGGGATGACGACATGACAATTTACGATTGGTTAAATTTTCTCAATCAACAACTGATAAGCGCCAACTTTGCTTGATTTTTACAAAGCTAGAGGTCCTTCTAGGCCCTTGCAAACACAAATATGGCAAACTTAACAATTGATCCCAACAAAGAGTTAAGTTAGAATGGTGAATGACACTTAGATCACACTTAGAACCTATGATGGTAACTCTTAGATTCTAAGACAACTCAGTACTCCATAATTAGTTTGATCAAGACTAATCCAATGAATTTATTGAACTTCAAATCTAAAGTAAGATTTGAAAGAAACTTAACACCAAATTGGTTGAAACACAAGTCTTAGTATTCCAATTCGTCTTTCTTTTACAAATCACAATCCTATATATACTAATTGAATAGTCATCACTATGTAACCTTCATTTCATTCTCTTCTTGGCATATTGTGTTAATGTTATAAATAAATTTTGGCTATAAAATCTTTGTCTCTTCTTGTGCATTGACGTGCTTTTGAAGATGTAATGTATAAGCCTCTTGAATCTTCTTTACTTTGCTCCTTGTAATAGGTCATTCGGGTACATGTAATAGATTAGTGGTTGGATCTGTATCATCCCTCCTTTCTTTAAATGGATTTGTTCTCAAATTAAGATTTTCATTTCCTACATCAAAATGAGTTAAATCAGCCACATTAAAAGTAAAACTTACATTGTACTCACCTCGAAGATCTAGCTTATATGCATTGTCATTGACCCGTTCAAGTACTTGAAAAGGACCATCTCCCCTTGGTTGCAGTTTAGATTTTCTTTGATTTGGAAACCTCTGTTTTCTTAGGTGAACCCACACCCAATCACCTCTTTTAAAAATCAATTGTTTTATCCCTTGGTTCTTGCTAGTGATTAGCTTTTGATTTTTCTTTTTAATCCTTTCTTTGATTTCTTTGTGCAATTATTTGATGTATTCCGCCTTAGAAGATATTACATCATTAGTAATCATATTAGGTGATAATGGTGATAAATAAAGTGGAGTTCAGGGATTAAAACCATACACAATCTCGAAAGCTGAACAATGAGTGACACTATGTATTGCTCTATTGTATGCAAATTCCATAAATGGTAGAGTCTCTTCCCATGTATTAAGATTCCTAGAAATCAGTGATCTAAGTAAGGCCTCCAAAGTTCTATTAACCACCTCCGTTTATCCATCAGTTTGAGGGTGACACGTAGTAGAAAATAAAAGCTTGGTACCCAACTTTCCCCATAAGACTTTCCAAAAATGACTTCTAGTCTTTGGTAATCATAGAACAAAATCCATGCTAATTTCAACCCATGGTTCGCTAGAAACATCTAAAGGTGTGTAAAGGCCACGTGGTTGTGTCTTAGACTTAGCCTCTTTACATTTAAAACATTGTTTGCACACTTTGTTCACATCCTTCCTCATTTTCGACCAATATTAGTGTTCACTCTGCATGCTATATGTTTTAAACTCTCCAAAATGTCCCATAAGTCCTCCCTCATGAGCTTCTTTTACAAGTAACTTCCTAATTGAACACTTTGGAACACAAAGCTTATCTTTCCTAAAAAGTATGCCATCAAACACAATATAATCATGAACATTGTTCCCACATAAGCATTGCTTATACACATCATGAAATTCAAATTTCTCAAATTTCTACAACTCGATCATGTGTTTAAAACCAAGAATTTTTGCACTAAGTGAAGAAAATAAAGCGTACCTTCTTGATAATGCATCAACCACCACATTTTCTTTATCTTTTTTGTAATGAATGACACATAAGAAAAATGTCTCAATGAATTCCACCCACTTAGCATGTCTTCTGTTGAGCTTTGTTTGGCTTTTGAGATGCTTCAAGCTTTCATGATCCGGGTGGATAACAAACTCTTTTGGCCACTACTAGTGTTGCCAAACTTGCTAAGCCCTCACAAGTGCATGTAGTTCTTTTTCATATGTTTGATACTTCAATTGTGCTCCATTTAGCATTTCACTAAAGAACATGATTGGCCTTTTTTCCTACATTAAAACAGCTCTTATACCTATCCCACTTGCATCACATTCAATCTCAAAAGATTTATCAAAGTATAGTAGAGCAAGACAAGGTGCATTGATTAATATATCTTTAGTTCATTGAATGCATTCTCTTGTTTTTCTTACCATTGAAATGTCACATTCTTTTTACAAGTTCATTTATTGGTGAGGCTATACTGCTAAAATCCTTAATAAACCTTCTATAAAAACTAGTCAACCATGAGATGATCTTACCTTTGTTGCATTTGTGGGTGTTGACCACTCTCGAATAGTCTTTACCTTTTCTTCATCTACTTGCACTCCATTCTTTCGAACAATGAATCCTAGAAAATTAACTTGGTCTAGACAAAAACTACACATGTGAAACATGATCATTCAAGCTTTTTGAGTAAACAAGGATATCATCAAAGTATAACACAACAAATTGGTGCATTAGTAAGTCCAAATGCCATAACAAGCCACTCATAAAGTCCAACTTTGTTTTGAAAGCAGTTTTCCACTCATCTCCTACAAGCATTCTAATTTGATGATAACCACTCTTAAGATCTATTTTGGAAACAAATTTGCACCATGTAATTCATCTAACATGTCATCTAATCTAGGAATAGGATGTCGATACTTTACTGTTATCTTGTTAATGGTTCGAGAATCAACACACATCCTTCAAGTGCTATCTTTCTTGGGTACTAAAATCATCGGAACTTAATAAAGACTCATGCTTTCTCTAGCATATCCTTTATCCATAAGTTCTTCCATTTGCCTTTGAATTTCCTTCGTCTCGGTAGGATTGATCCTATAGGCAACCATGTTTGGAAGAGTTGCTCTAGGAATAAAGTCAATTTGGTGCTCAATTCCTCTTAGTAGGGGTAATCTCATAGGTGCATCTTCATGTGGAAACATGTCATTAAGTTCCTGCAAAAGAGACTTAAAAACACTTGGCAAAACATCATCAGATTTTGGCTCATTTGCCAAACACATCCCTTTGCACATAAGTACAAATTTGGGTTCTTGAGATAGCACATTCCTCACATCACTTTTTTGTATAACCAAACTCACATTCTTTCTTTTTTTCGGAAAGTCGCTCTTTTTTCTTTGTTTGTTTTCACTCACATTTTTTCCCTTACTTTGCTCTCTTTCTTCACTCTTTTCTCTTAACTTACTTTTTTCTCTCCTCTCTTGTTCTTCAAATTTTTTTTTTTTTCTTTTCTAATTTCATATGATCACAATGTACTTCATATGGAGACAATGGAAGCAATGTAAATTTTTTTTCCACTAAAAGTAAAAGTATACTTATTCCTCAATCCATCAAATGTGACCTCTCTATCATATTGCTAAGGTCTCCCTAACAAAATATCCCCCGCATGCATAGGCACAATATCACAAAGAACTCCATCTTTATATCTTCCTAAAGTAAAAGAAATTAGAGCTTGAGAGTTTACTTCAAGTTCTCCTATATTTTGTCAACCATTGAAGCTTGTATGGTTTTGACTGTGGACGAGTAGTAAGTTGGAGTCTTTTAACAAGAAAGCTGCTGAAAACATTTGTCTAACTTCCACTATCAATTACCACACTACGTGGGTTTCCTTTAATCAAACATCTTGTATGAAACAAGTTTTCCCTATGATTTTCAGCTTTGTCTTCTTTGATTTTCACATTAAGTACCTTTATTGTGATCAAAGAAATAAAGTTGCCTTCTTCAATATACTCGTCATCATTTGGTGTGTATTTAACCTCAATTTCTTGATAATGCTCCTCAAAATCATCATCTAAATCAATTATGCATTTTCTCATCACCATAACTCATTTATTGACACATACTTTGCTCATGTGCCCAAATCCTTTGCACTTCCAACATTGAATATAACTAGTTTTCTCTCTTAACTCCTTGGGAACTTCATTCTTTTTAGTATTGGAGCTCTCAACCTCTACTTTTTGGCAGCCACAAATTTTTCTTTTGGTTGCATTGACTCATTCTTATGCACAAAACTATCCTTGCTCTAAGTATTAGAATTTGAAAAAGTACGAGCTTTAGATGAATACCTTTACGAATGTTCATTTTCTTCCTTTAATTGAGCTTTAATTTTTATAGCATAATGATACATATCTTCAAGGTAAGAAGGTGGATTTCTATCAACCGGATGAGTAGTTTCTCGATTTAAATCTCAAAGAAACCTCGACATTGTGTCTTTTTCTTCTTCTCGAATTTTTGCCATTTCCGTCAAGGACTCCATCTCTTGATAATATTCAGCAACACTTTTTGTTCCCTGTCTCAAAGCTTGTAATTTAGTTTTTAAATCTCTTTTGTAAATGTTTTGGAACATACCTCTTTCTCATTACTTCTTTAAGCTTTTCCCACGTCTTTATCGGGTCTTCCTTTTTTCTTCTTCTTTCTAATTTGAGATGTTGATATCATTCACCGCCGTTGTTTGTGAATTCAGCAATGACAAGCTTCATCTTCTTGTTCTCACTATATGTATTGCAATCAAACACATATTCTATCTTCATTTCCCATTGCAAGTATGGCTCGGCGTCAGTTGTTCCACTAAAAGGGTGGAATTTTGAGTTTAACTCCAGCATCTCTATCTTCATGGACTCTTTCCATCCTTCTCGATTGTATGATGTTTGCATGATTATTTCTTCCTCTCCTTGCTTGACCTCTGCCTTCACCTAGTTTTTCTTGTCCAACTAAGTCTAACATGCCTTCTCTTGTAATGCTCTTTAATATCTTTGTTGATGCACTCTCCTTTTCTCTCTTTCTTCCTTCATCATTTCCGGCATACCTTTGGCTTGAAGAATACCATATCATTCGAAAACCTGTGATAATGCTTTTTCCTTTATATGTAACATTGCAAATAACAAAATGACAGCAATCTTACTTTAAACTTATATGAACCAATTCAAAAAAATCAACTTTCACAAACAAAGACTAGAGTACTTTCAAATTAGGATAAAAAACTTAAATTTAAAGCAAAGTATAAACAAATAGACAAAATTTTTATATGTGCCATGAATCTTTGAAACTTTATTTTTAAACAATTTTTTTTTGCCAATAATTCTTTTTCTACTGATTTTTTTTTCTTTTTTTTTTCTACTGTTTTTTTTTTTAATCTAAGAGCAAAACAAGAGATTTAATAATAATAAAAAATATTGTATCAAAGAATATAATTGGTAACACCTTAAAAAAAAAAAAAAATAAAAATATATATATATATATATATATAGTGAGATGTAAAATAAATAAGAACAAAATAAAGACATTTCACCTCTAGAGTCGACCAAGGAATTTGGACCAAATGCTGTGATACCAAATGATAAGCGCCAACTTTGCTTGATTTTTACAAAGTTAGAGGTCCTTCTAGGATTTTTGCAACTCACAAATATGATAAACTTAACAATGGATTCCAACCAAGAGTTAAGCTAGAAGGGTGAATGACTCTTAGATCACACTTAGAACCTATGATGATCACTCTTAGATTATAAGACAACTCAATACTCCATAATTAGTTTGATCAACACTAATCCAATGAATTTATTTAACTTCAAATCTAAAGCAAGATTTGAAAGAAACACAACACCAAATTGGTTGAAACACAAGTCTTGGTATTCCAATCCGTCTTTCTTTTACAAATGACAATCCTATATATACTAATTGAATAGTCATCACTAAAGGACACAGCCTTTCACTAGTGACCTAATTCAACCCCCATCCCTTAAGTTCATACATGAACCATATTAAATATGAATACATGAACTCAAATTGGTACATAATTCATGAATGATGTGAATGTATAAACCTCTTGAATCTTCTTTGTTTTGCTCATTATAATAGGTCTTTCGGGTACACGTAATACATCGGTGGTTGGATCTGTATCAACAACAATATTTTTAAATTTTCCTGAAAATATATTATTTTAAAATTTATAGATTTATTAGATTGTAGATTAAAATTTTGAGTTATCTTCAATTTTGAAGTAAAAATTAGATACTTTGCCACTCGATTTACCCTAAAAAACGAACACACAGAAAAAAGAAAAAAAAAACTCCTCCGGAAAAAAGAAAAATAAATCCCTTCTCCGGAAAGAAAAAACTGAAAATTTACTCGAACAATTTGACTTCTTCAACAGCGACGGCTATATGCATAAATTTCTCTGCTTTTCAATTACGATTTTCTTTCCATCACCTACGATCTCGAGTTTTCAAGTATAATTTCCTTTCCAACACCTCCGATCTCGAGCTGGTAAATCACATATGCTTCTGGAAAATCATCTTTTGATTCTAGAGTTTTGAGTTGTTTCTATTCTTCTATCTAGGGTTTGTTTTTTATTCGAAATTCTAGGGTTTGTTTTCCCTTATTTTCGTCTTGGGCGATTGAGCGACTTCAATCCATATATCAAATTTGATTGAAGTCAAGGAATGTATAGCAATTTCAAGGAGCAAGCTATAGAATACGTGAAACAGGCCGTACAGGAAGATAATGCTGGAAATTACGCAAAAGCCTTCCCTTTGTATATGAACGCCTTGGAATACTTCAAAACTCATTTGAAGTATGAGAAGAATCCCAAAATTAAGGAAGCCATTACCCAGAAATTCACAGAGTATTTGCGCCGTGCTGAGGAGATACGTGCTGTGCTTGATGATGGCGGTCCTGGACCGGCCTCCAATGGGGATGCTGCGGTTGCAACCAAGCCCAAGACAAAACCTAAGGATGGTGAAGGAGGAGATGGAGAGGATCCAGAACAGGCTAAGCTGCGTGCGGGTCTTAACTCAGCGATCATTAGGGAGAAGCCCGACATCAAGTGGAATGATGTTGCTGGATTGGAGAGTGCCAAGCAGGCATTGCAAGAGGCAGTGATATTACCTGTCCGATTCCCGCAGTTCTTTACAGGTTGCTTATATACTAGTATACTACTTTGTCATTACTGATTTGACTTGAAATTGTTTTCTTGTTTCCTGTTGGCTGTGAAAGATGGTCAGATATAATAATCTAGCTTTTTTTAGGTAAGAGGCGACCATGGAGAGCTTTCTTGTTATATGGACCTCCTGGAACTGGAAAATCATACTTGGCAAAGGCGGTTGCGACGGAGGCCGATTCAACATTTTTTAGGTAATGGTTCTTTAATGCTTATGAAAAACGCAGTGTTTTAAAAAGCCCAAGGCGCACTAAGGCGCAATGACCTCTGGGGCTTGAGGCGCAAGGCGCACCTTAAGGTGCGGACTTTCTTACTTGAGGCGCACTATATTAAAAAAAATTTAAAAATATTATACAGGTTTATATTTTCAATCAAAACTCAAGATGAATATGAAACATACATTAATTATAAATAATTTAATGATCTAAATATTCATAAACAACACAAAAAATGATGCAAATTGAACACAACACTACAATAGTTAAAACATAATAATCTAAATATCTAAATCATCATCTTCATCATCATCACTGAATATGTCTTCGATCTCGGCCTCTACATCATTGGATTTATACAAACTTGCATTTTCTTCTTCATCTGTGTCGGTATTTTGGTCATGCAAAGAAAGTTGTCTAGACGATGTGGCTTCCTTAGCCCTATCCATTGCTTCATAAATATACTCCATGGTAGGCTTCCTTTCATTATTTTCCAAGCGAAAAACCCGCACAGACTTTAAGAGAAAAAGTGATAGTGTTCCAAATGCTAGCCATCATGATTGTTTTTACTACTCTTTTTCCTTGTTGTTCAGTACTCCATTTGCTAGTTATCCAATCTTCAGAAGTAAACATCGTCCTCAAATTAGTTTTTAGACGATGCATACCTGACAATGTAATACAGGCAGTTGCAAAACGAGTCTTGGCCGGTCTGATAAACTCGGTTATTAGTGTATTTCCTCATCATGCTTAGCAACTCAGGACGACCATAAATGAAAATGCTAACCTCCAAGGATCTCTGCAATGTTTTTCGTATATTAGGGATCTTGAAGATATCTTCCAACATCAAATCCAAGCAATGAGCACCACATGGTGACCAAACCAAGTGAGGCCGTTTTGCTTCTAATAATCTCCCTAATAGTTAATAAAAAGTACATGTTATGTTAAGAAAAGAAACCAAAACATTAGAAAGAGAAGAATTACTGAATTAGCAATTCAAATTCTTACCTGCCATCACGTTTGCAGATGCACTGCCAGTAACAACTTGTATCACATACTCTTCTCCAATCCGTTCTACAAAATCATCTAATAATTCACACATTTTCTGTCCATCCATCGGTCATGATGGTGCATCCAACTTTCATCCATTCTTCCTTATGACCCTTCATCAGTTCTTTTGTTTTAGTCAGTTCCTTCTTCAAACATGTAACTCTTAATTCATGATAAGTTGGTAGTTTCATACTAGGACCAAATTTACCTAATGCTTCAATCATAGGTCTGAAGCTGCTATAAGTACAACCATTAAAGGGTACTCCAACATCATAAAACCATCGAGCAACTTTTTGGACGACATCTTCCCTCATCTCCTTATTGTAAGCAGCATATAAGGTTGTTTGTTTTCCTTTTAAATCTTTCGGATTTGGAATCACATTTTTTGGATTTCGAGCAAAATAAACATCTATTGGACCCTTTTGTTTTGCCTTTTTGCAATCTTTGAACTTGTTGATGATGACATCATTGTCGACCTCTTGTTACCAGAAGAATCGTAAGTAGAAGTATACTCGGCCTCATCTTCATCATCTTCTTCAAATGTATAATCATCTTCAGGCATTATCAAATTTTTTTGTTCTTTCACCTCCTTTCTTTTTGACATATATGCTTTGAGTTCTTCTTTTACATGATCAGGACATTTTTTACGTGTTGTTGCATTTCTATAATCCAAACTAGGTGTTGTTTCATTCTATAAACACCTCCTTTTGTTACCTTAGAACGAAAACTACATACCATAGAGTTAAGGTCTTCGGCATTTACCAATCTAGAATAATTCCAAGCAGGATCTTTTCTCAGACTATCTTCAGCCATATTGAATAGTATACACTATACTTAATAGATACTATACTATACTATACTCCACGTGACCACGTCTACTACACACTAGTGCACTACACAAATACAAAACATAGAACTAATTCAAGTTGAAATCAACTATTACAAAAACAAAGCATAGAACTATCTCCTAAATCGGCTATTTAATCAATTCAAGTTCAAATCAAGTAAACTATTCCATTCTAATCAATTCAAGTTCGATTTTAATTGCTTTTGGCTATTGCCTATCAAAGCTTGTCTTGGCCATAGTCCATTCCATACTATCAAAGCTTTTCACCATTTGGTTCACTAAATTACATCACATTCATTACTATTTATTTTTCATTCATTTATCCATTTTCTTCCTTTTATTTTCCTTCTCTTCCCACCATAATCAAACATGACATTAAACTTCATAGTAAAATATGCTACTGCTGCTGCATAAAGAGATTCCAGAAGTAAAATACTTCAAAGTAATGGAATGGGAGAGCTTTACTCTTTGGAAATACTAAAGAGATTCCAGAATCCATACTATCAAAGCTTCATACTGCTGCATAAATCTACCATTTGTAAATAAATGGTAGAATCGTAGAAGGAAAAACAAAAACCCTAAATCTAAAACAGGGAAAATCGAAATCAGAGAAGGAAAAAAAAAAAAATTAAATCCATACCTGCTGAAAATTGAACGAAGAAGAAGAGAATGGGACGAGGGGAGAGGAAATCGAGCAAAATAACCACTGACAGACGCAGACGATTGATCGAAGTGAGGGGAAATAGGAAAATCGGACGATTTTTGTTGGACGCAGACGACGAAGGGATGGGAAATCGAGAAAATTAGGCCGAGATTCGCGATTTGAAATTAAAATCACCCCCCTCAAAACGACGTCGTTTTGAGTTAGGAGATAATTAAAAAAAAAAAAAGCCGCATAGGCGCACGCCTTTTTGCGCCAGGGGCATCTCAAAAGGCGCGGCCAGGCGCGCGCCTTTTCACATGTGTTGCGACTAACCCAGGTGAGGCGCTTTGGGTGCGACTTGCGCCTAGGCGCGCCTGAGCGCGCTTTTCATAACATTGTCAACAACGTGTATCAGTTTCTATCTTTTATGTACTTCAGGACCTAAGGGGTTAATAACTGATTTAGCTGTAGAAAATTTTATTTTCTAATGTTTGTGCAAGCTTATCCCAAGAGTTTAGCATTTATAATTGGATGCCTATTGCTCAAATGCTTAATGGGAATTAGGAGGTTATAGTCATTCATTGGGTCGATTGTGTAATGTCTAATCTAACTGTTGATATTATTGCAATTTGATAAATTTTTTTTTTTTTTTTTTCGTTTGTCAGTAATTGGATCTGTAGGCTCAAATTTTCTTTGAATTGAAAGTTTGTCTCTTGTATTGACAAGATCTGAATAATAGTGGAGGTTTTTTTTGATACTCTCTAGAGTTTTAGACCTTAGATTTGACCATCTGTTTCCTTGTCAGGAAAGTTCAGTGGAAAATTGGACGGAAGGTAAAGGTAGTAAGTAATGGAAAAAATTATTGTACACGATTGTTGGCAAATTAATGCGCAAGATTTAAATGTGGGTGCATGTGTGTCAAATCCGTAGTGGTAGAACCTACCCTTTTTTTCTCTAGACAACCCTGGAGAATAAATGTACTTGATTATTTTCTTCAATGATTTTGAATTCTATTCATGAAAGTTTATATTTCTTGTTTCTGAGCGTGACTTTTGACTTGTGTGCCAATCGGATAGGAGTTTTTGGGACTGAATCTTGATCTTCCATTATTTAGTTGCTTGGCAAACTTGTTATGGTTCTTGACTTCGGCATTCCAGGAATAAAGCTACCTTTTAATAGAGTTCAAATGCATTTGGTGGCTGTTGAATGTTTGAATTATTTGAATAGATTCTAGTAGAAATAAACCGTGTAATACACTAACAAAAACAACTTAAAAAGTTTATAACTTAGGGCTAAATACAACGTCAGCTTTTGGTTAGCCATTTCTTCATTTTTGTTTCCATTCTATTCAATTGCAGGGCATACATTCCCCTAATTTTATTTGGATACCTTTTGCTGTCATTTGAATGTATTTTTATTCATCAGTAATTTTGGTATTGGCAACTTGCTTGATTTTACCTTTCCGGCTCTTTCTTTGAATTGAAATATGGTTCATTTTCTGTTGATAGTATTTCTTCTTCGGACCTCGTCTCGAAATGGATGGGTGAAAGTGAAAAGCTAGTTTCAAATCTGTTTCAAATGGCACGTGATAGTGCTCCATCTATTATCTTTATTGATGAAATAGATTCGTTGTGTGGTCAGCGAGGTGAAGGGAATGAAAGTGAAGCATCAAGACGCATTAAAACAGAACTTCTTGTGCAGATGCAGGTATTGTTCGTAGACTTATGGCATGCTTATTTTGTGTTTAAAGGGAAGGGAGTGGGGATTGATTATTAGTATCTTATACTTTGCCCATTTTTTGTCCATAGAAATTAGAATGATAGAATGTTGAATTGCAGGAAGTGTCTTTACTCGCTGGCTGTTTATTTACTTTCAAGTGTTCTTTAGTTAAAAATTACTTTGATTATGTCTAAATTGCTTGTAATAGTTAAGAGCCCAGTTAATTATTTCTCTGATTCTGCCAATGCACCTGGACTTTCACTGCTTGTAAGTGTTATGCTATAGAATATCTGGGTTGTTTTAAAAATTGTCAATATTTAAAAAGTTCTAACTATCCCATGTCTGCTCGGTTTGCTACCCAGCTCACATATCAAAATTTTGGCAGTTGGCCAAAGCTGATGGTCTGATGCTGAGGGGTTTGAACTCGTTAGCATTCTATATTATTTTTTCAGGTCCTCAGCGGTTGAATGTATGATCTATAAGTTTGCGTTTTTACATTTATTTTTTGCATATGGTCTCTGCTGATGCATAGTGAAATTTGTTCAAATGAAAAGTACTCTGTCTCTAATTGCAATTAGATAATCTACTCGATGTGATAATCTACTCATGTGACACTAACTAAGAGTAGTTGTTTGTGTCGCTGTTATTTTACTTTGGAGAAGATTCATTTGTGATTCATTCACATGAAAAATAAATTGAGGAAAGAGGATGGGAGTCGCTTGAACATTGGGAGAGATCTTTTCTGTTATGTTTTGTTTTAATATCCTTGATTGGTCTGGTTACCATGGAAGAGTTTTCTCTCTGAATCAATCACAAAGAACTTTATTAACTATCAAAGCTAAGAATACAAGGGAAGGGGAAAGGGAAGGGGGATTTAGTATCTACTGAGTTTCAAGGAAGATCCCACGTTGAAAAAAATGTTGTCTCACAATCTTTATAAGAAATGTGGGTTTTGAGATAAAATAAGAAAGAACAACTTTATGATTAGGAAGATTTGATCCTCTGACTTTGGTGAGGGCGAGGAATGTATCCTTAACCAATTAACTATGCTGGTTGGCTAGAAAATCCATTTTGTTCAATCTTAGGGTTTTGGCTAGGCGTCCACACCCCCATAGTGTTCCTATACAAACTTTGATCCCCTTGGTCTTTTGGGCTAGATTAACCTTGGTTTCGTTCTATTGTGTTTCTCTTGCTCTTCTTTCAGGTCTTGTATCCAGCCTCTCCTTTTCTTATGTGTATTTCTTTACAATATTATCTTGATTCAATATGTTTATTATATTATTTTACGTAATTTGATTTCCTTTAAAAAACAAAAAGAAATCTTAAAAAGGGATATCCATATATGTTCCAATAGGATTCTGTTCTAAAAATAGTCTTATTTAGTAGTTTTCAAATAATTATCTATGTTGTTATTAATGTTATTTTAAAATTGAAGCACATATGTCTTGCATTAATAGGGTGTTGGAAACAATGACCAGAAAGTTCTTGTTCTTGCTGCAACAAATACTCCTTATGCTTTGGATCAGGTGAAATCAATTTTCATATCAAGTCATTAATTATAGAAATGCAATGCATATATGACTGATTATTAGTGTTTACAGGCCATTCGTCGACGATTTGACAAGCGTATATACATCCCACTCCCCGATTTGAAAGCCAGGCAGCACATGTTCAAAGTCTGAGAATTTTATTTTATTTTTTTCCTTGATAAAGAAAGTTTTTTTTTTGTCTAGAATTAAGTTCGCTAATATTCCTAGATGAATTTTATATAGGTGCATTTGGGGGATACACCCCATAATTTGACAGAATCAGATTTTGAAAACTTGGCACGCAAGACAGATGGTTTCTCGGGTTCCGATGTTTCAGTTTGTGTAAGTTTTTAATAATAGTTTGAGGAGCTGATATTGTATTTGTTTCTTAGATATTAGTGAAAGGTAATTGACATGCCCATTGAATTCACAGGTGAAGGATGTGCTCTTCGAACCTGTTCGTAAAACTCAAGATGCTATGTTCTTCTTTAAAACTTCTGATGATATGTGGGTACCCTGTGGACCAAAACAACAAAATGCTGTACAAGTTACCATGCAAGAATTGGCTAGCAAAGGACTCGCCTCGAAGGTACATGCATATTACCATTTGATACTCTTTGTGGCGGCTGATTGCCAGTCAGCAACTTTCATTTTATCAAGTGATGAGCTTGAAGATATAAATTATAATCGTACATAATATATTTTTTTAATACTTTTTGCATTCTCCATAAAAAAAGATAAATTATAAATTTGGTTCTATGGTTTGAAGAAAGGTAGAATTCGGTTCATATGGTTTGAAAAAAAAGGGGTTAGAATTTAGTCTATATAGTTTTAAAAATTAAAATTGAATTTCTATGTCTTGGTTAAACTTCAAAAATAGTTAGTGTTCTGTGTTCTTCATTATTGTTGGGAAAATATGTTAAACTTAGCTTTTATGTATGAGTAATGACGTTTTGAGTTAATGTGCATCGTTGGACAGAATAATTACATCATTTTTTTCACATTAATAGTTAGTTCCACATACTTAATTCACCAATAGTTAGTATCTAGTTTCTAAAACTACATAAAGTTTGTAAATTCTTCCCACTATAGGTATTAAATTCTAACTTTCCTACAACCAAAATGATCATATTTATAATTTACGCAATAGTAAAGCTTTACACAGATTTATACTTCGTGTCGAGGAAGATTTATTTATTTTTATCAGGGGATGCTATATAATTTGACTCAAGTGCCTAGTTGATAAATGAAAGTTTAGCGGTCTGTTTATTGTAATGTGCTACGTTACCTTTACTTGTTTGGTGCAGATTCTTCCTCCTCCAATTGCAAGAACAGATTTCGACAAGGTTCTAGCTAGACAGAGGCCTACGGTGAGTAAATCTGATTTGGAGATTCATGAAAAGTTCACAAAAGAATTTGGGGAGGAAGGATGACGAGTTTTTTATAATTACATCGACATTTAGATTTGTACTGTATTGTCATTTGACCCCACAAATTCATATACTTTTCAATTGTCCATTGAAGGGAAAGCAAATATGACACTTTGGGATCTGATCTTTCTCGAATTGTCACAGATTTGTGTATAGTTGCAAAAAAAGAATTGAAATAATGAATGATGTTTGCCTAATGATATATTATGCTGAGGGCACTTTCATTATCACACTATCTAGAATTGTGATGTCTAGACAGAGAATTTATTGAGCTGTAAATTGAGCTGAAGAGATAGTGTCCCGAAACTTGAGTATGAGCTTTTAATAGTTGTATGTCCTCTAATTTGTTGTATAAGTTAAGAGGGCAGTATTTTTTTGGTAAATTATAAATTTAGTACTTATGAGTTCATAAAAGTCAGTTTAGTCCCTATGGTTTGAAAATCTAGACTTTAGTATCTATGGTTTGGAGAAATATAGAATTTAGTTCATATGGTTTGAAGAAATAGAATTTCGTCCATGTGATTTGATAAAATCTAAAAAATAGTCTACGTTATTTATAACACGTAGGCGAATTAAGTATGTAAATGTGATGTATGAATTATGTTTTTTTTTTCAATTATTTACTTATCTCACACTCTCATCATTACACACAAAATAACTTCTACGTGTTTTATTCATCAACAATTACGAACGATGAATTATTTTTTAGATTTTATCAAACTTTGAGACTAAATTTTAATTTTTCAAATCATAAGAATTAAATTGTAGGTTTTTTTAAACTATAAGGACTGAAGTCTAGATTTTGAAACAATAGAGACTGAATTCTAATTTTCATTAATCATAAAGACTAAATTTATAATTTATCTTAATTTTTTTTTTGTAATCCTTTCAAATGGAAGTTTTATATATTGACTCGATCTCTACTCACAACTATCCTTCCTTCTTTTAAGTAGTTCTATATTTTTTTATGGCATGAAGTCATGAAAGGTCTATGCATCCTCATGGTTGATGGTGATAAATCTTGGAAAATAAGACCCCATTGTGCAGAAATTATATTCTATGAAGACTACAAATAATTCATTAAGATGGCATGATTTGCTACCGTTTACGAAGGAATATTAAAAAAAATTTTCCTAATGATCTAAAAGATTTATCGAATTCATCAGATTCTCATTAAAATCTGTTTGGAAGAAAGAGTTCTCATGAATACCACGTTAGTCTCTTGAATACCATGTTATTAAAATATATGCAATTCGACTATATTCATAGTTTCTTAATTGTTCAAAGATCTCAACTACTAATTGTCTTTTAATGTTTTATTTATTTTTTCTTTTCTTCTCCCTTAAACAATCAAGTTTACACATAAGCATTTGTTTGGAAGCTTGTTTTTTTATGAATCGTAGTTGAATGAATTTGGTATTGAAATCAATATTCATAATTGTGTGAATAGAACATTTTTATTGTTAAATAAAATAAAATAAGAAATAACAACTTTATTATCGATATATATGTGAATTTGGTATCGACAAGTGGAGTGGGAAGATTTGAACCTGACCTTACTGAGGTTGCCGTATATATCTTTAATCGATTAATTATGCTAGTTGGCAAGAAAAATCAACTTTGTTTATCCATTTTAGGGACATCCCAATTGTGTTCTTGTACAATCTCCCGTTCCTTCGACCCTTGGGCTAGTATTAACCTTACGGTTTCACCCTATTATGTTTCTCTTTTAAGTTTTGTATTCGACCACCCATTTTTCTTATGTACGTTTCTAAGAATATTATCTTCAATATTATCTTGGTTTCAATTATGTACTTTTTACCTGTCAAGGTATGATTTGATTTCTTATTAAAAAACAAAAAGAAATTTGTAAAAGAAATGTTATCATGTTTTCAAAGAATTTTGTTCTGATTAAAAATTTTATTTTAAATACTTTCCCAATAATTTTATCTTTTTGTTATTAATGTAATCTTAAAATTGAAGCACATATCTTATGTAAAAAAAAAAAAAAAACACATATCTCTTGCATTTGTAGGGTGTAAGAAACAATGATCTGAAAGTTCTTGTTCTTGTTGCTGTTGGAAAATAAGAATTAAGCATCTTATCTCCATTAATATGATCTTAGAAAAACATGTTTTCCTAATGACATGTTTATGAGATGTGAGTTTCACTTCTCTATATGAGTTTTAACTTCTAAGTTTATGAGAAATGAGTTTCACTTCTCTAAATGAATTTTAACTTTCTTTTTAAGTTATGAGAAATGTTTATGAGATGTATGAGTTTCACTTCTCTTTGTTTATGAGATATATGAGTTTCACTTAG
>JBBMEG010000004.1:10367740-10392842 GCA_037832605.1 Cyclanthera cordifolia
AGTATTGTATTAAGGGCATACTTTTAATTATGTTGTAAGAACCTTTCTTTAAGTAAAAGTACTATTAGATTCGTAACTGTTTGTTGTGTCTATAAGTAAATAATGATTGGTTGTATCAAAGAGGGTATGGAAAATGAATAATGATTGGTTGTATCAAAGAGGGTATGGAAAATGAATAAAGAGTGAAAGGGGTAGAGAGCTACCTGGGTGTGAAATTGTTTTAAGTGTTGTTGCATTGGTTCTTATCAGTTTTGGTATCAGAGTCGGTTTCGACTTTCGAGTGGGAGGGTATGATGAGAATGGTAGCAAGAGTCGATCATTTGGAAAACTAGTTTGCTGAGTTGTAGAAAGTGATGGCGTTTGAGTTGAGTAATACACAAGCAAAAATCATGGTGGAGGTGGATAATTATGAAACGTTGGAAATGAAGTTCAAAGTAGGAAGTCTTCTATCGTGTTAAGAGGGGATCCTACTATAATCAGATCAGAGGTATCAATTAAGTCGGTGATCAAAACATTGAAATTGGAGTAGGGCTTTCTTGTAGAGCTCAATCAATTAGAAGTAAAGGAGAATGATGAAAGCATGAATTTGTGTCCAAAGGAAATCCAGGCATTACTTTAAATATGTTAAGGTTTTTGAATCGTTACCTAACTTACCACCTACGAGGGAGTGTGATCATCGGATTTCGTTACAAACGGGAGCCGAGCCAGTAAATGTGAGACCCAATCATTATCCTCAATTTGAGAAACAAGAAATTGAGAAACTCATTGAGTAGATGTTAAGTGCAGGAATTATAAGGCCAAGTTGAAGTGCTTTCTCTAGTCCTATTTTGTTAGTTTAGATAAAAGATAGGCGTGGGAGGTTTTAAGTGGATTATAGGGCTTTGAATAAGATAATGGTGCCAGATAATTTTCTCATTCCGGTAATAGATGAATTACTTGATGAGTTACATGGGACACAATATTTATCGATAATCGACTTGAAATCAGGCTATCATCAAATACGAGTAAAACAAAAGGACTTGCATAAGACGGCGTTTTAGACACGTGAGGGAAATTATGGGTTTTTGGTTATGCCATTTGAATTGAGAAATGGACCATCTACATTTCAAGCATTAATGAATAGTGTATTACAAACTTATCTAAGGAAGTTTGTGTTAGTTTTTTTTTATGACATTGATTTACAGTAAAACTCTTAAAGCACATGTAGAACATTTGGAACTGGTCTTGCAAGTGTTACTTTAGAATCAGTTGGTGACTAACTTAAAAGAAATGTTACTTTTCCCTTTAAAGAATTGATTATTTAGGTCATGTAATATCAAGTAGTGGTGTATCAACTGATCCTACACAAATTTAGACAATGCATGACTGGCCAGTGCCTCAATATATCTGGGGGTGTTTGTGTGAGATTTTATGGAGGAGTTATTTTGAGTGTTTAATAATAGCTCGTTTGTTTGAAGGTTTTGGTAGACTGTTTAGAAGGAGGTGTTATAAATTTTTTTTGTTTGGATGAAGAGTGTTTATGGAGGAGTTATAAAAAGTGTTCGTTGTTTTTGATATGATGTGACATTTATGAATATATTTAAATTTTCTTTTTTTGGTTATTTCAAATTATTATTAGTATTGAAGATTTTTTTTGCATTTCTGGTTAAATAAAGGAAATAAAAGACAATATGAATTAATAAATATTTTAAAATAATTGAAATAAAAAAATGTATTACTTTTATTTGAGTTTAATTTTTAAAATATATTTTTAAAATATGAACTTAATTATGGAGTTAATGTTACTTTAACATTACGAAATATATTTACAAAATGTAAATTGCATTATGAAATTATTATTAATTAAAAATTACAAAACAATTTTTTTAATTTAAAATTTATTTTTCAAGATATGATATTATATGAATGAGAATGAAGTTGAAAATTATATATACTAAAATAATAAAATTCCAATTTAAAGGAAAAAAGTTATGAAAAATGAATAAAACTATTTGGAAGAAAAACAATTCAAATTCAATTTTTTTTTTTTATAATAGTGCCTTTTTTTTGTTCAAATTTATTCACGATTTTAAAAAATATATATATTAATAATTATTTAAAATTGATTTAGATAATCAAAAAAAGAAATATGAAATTAACCTAACGGCATATATTTATAAATTGTGAATTGTATTATGAAATGATCATTAATTAAAAAATACAAAACATTTTTTTTAATTAAAACCTATTTTACGAAAAGAGATTTTTTAAATTGTTATGTAATCATTTGTTCATTTAAATTAAAAAAATTGATTATAAAATACCATCAAATATGAAATAGATTATCAAATTATTATGAAATTTAATTTAATAAAACATGTTTTTAAAATACGAAATTACTTGTAAAATTATAGTTAATTTAAAATTTAAAAATAAAATTTTAAATTAAAAGATTTGTTTCTAAAATAAGATATGAGATAAACGAGAGAATAAAAAAAATATTATACACACATAAATATATTCATAAAAAATTAATAAGCCATGTGGTGCTTTTTTATCGCGCTACGTAGTACACATTATTCACCCCCTAAACGCTTGTTTTCAAGCTTTGAAAAAACCCCCGCAAATACCGAGGGAAGTGGAGCGTTTAGAAAATGCTCCACTAAATGCCAAAAACGAACAGCCCCCAAGGAGCTAAGAGGCTTTTTATGATTAACGGAGTATTACAAAAAGTTTGTTAGAAACTATGGAACGATTGCTTTCCCATTAACTCAGCAGCTTCGTAAAGATATGTTTTTGTGGACACCTCAAGTGGCAATTGCTTTCAATAAATTAAAACAAGCAATGATGACTATGCCAATGTTGAGATTGCTGGATTTCCAATAAGAATTTGTGATTGAAGCAGATGCATCGAGAGTGGGAGTAGGATCGGTATTGATGCAAAATTCTCATCCTATTGCTTATTTTAGTTATCCTCTGCCACCACTACATTAGAGTAAACCCGTCTATGAGCGAGAGTTGTTGGCCACTGTGATGACAATCCAAAAGTGGAGACCTTATTTGTTGGATAGGCATTTTGTGGTTCAAACGGATCAGAGAAGTTTGAAGTACATATTAGATCAACGAATAGTGATTGAGGAGTATCAAAGGTGGTTGACAAAATTATTGGATTATGACTTTGAGATTCGGTATAAACTAGGAAAGAGTAATTCAGTGCTTTATCTTGTGTACCGAAATGGGGGGGGGGGGGATGCTTAGCAATTAGTTGGAGTGGAGGATTTAATCTTGACCATATCTTAGAACAACAAAAAATGATTTGGAGATCATGGATAACCTTGGTTAGTTGCAAGGCGAAGAAGTACTAGGGTGTTCGAAGGATTATTGTATTATTAGGAAACTGGTATTATCACCTAATTCCCCCAAAATTGCTTTACTATTGGAGACATTTCATGGCTCGGTAGTGGGAGGTCATGGAGGAGCATTAAAGACACTCCGAAGAATTGGGAAGGAGGTTTATTGGAAGGGAATGAAAACAGAAACTTATGAGGGATTGTACAGTATGTCAACAAGCAAAGTATTTGACATTATCTCCAACTGGATTGTTAAAATCGTGGGCTATTCCTGATAAGGCGTGGGAGGACTTGTCCATGGATTTGGTGGTAGGTTTGCCAAAATTAGAAGGATTTGACACAATAATGGTTGTTGTTGACCAATTATCCAAATATGCTCATTACATGGCACTTAAACACCCATTTACTGCCGCGGTCGTGGCTTAGGTGTTTGTGAAGGAGGTAGTGAGATTCCATGGAATTCCTAAGAGCATCGTCTCAGATAGGGACACCATCTTTACAAGTTTATTTTGGATATCGTTATTCAAAGAATAGGGCACCCAACTTAAATTTAGCACAATGTATCGTCCATAAACCGATGGGCTAACAAGGGTTTTTAATCAAGGAATGGAGGCATATTTATGACGTTGCTTCACGATGACATGTCCAAATAAGTGGGTTCATTTTCTACCTTGGGCTAAATTTAGCTACATCGCATCACTTCATACAGGTTTAAAGTGTTCAGCTTTTGAAGTACTCTTTGGTCGTACGCCTCTAGCTCTCCTTCCGTATCAAGACCAGGGATCGGTGTTTTGAAAAGCCCAAAAAAAGTACAAAAGATCTCAAGGCTCAGTGTGTGGGCTTCGCTTCGATAAGGCGAAGCTCGTAACCTAAAGGTTGCACCTCACGCACTTTTTCGCGAGGCTCTCGAGTGCAAAAAGCTCGCGCTTAGTGTGCTTTATTTTTTTAACAACTATAATATAAACGATGTCATTTTAATGATTTTTTTAAGAAAACAAAAAATTGAAAACTTCCCTTATAAGCATCTTATCGTAAAAACTTTGAAGCCCAAAAGTAATCACTCCTTTTTTCGACTCTTCCTCATCTTTGAAACAAAAAAAATGCCTTTTTTTTCTTCATCCCCGACGAAATCATCAATGCCGCTTGGATGAATCCAGAATCCTCCTCGTCGACGCTGCTATTGAAGACTCATCGAAGGTGCTGGAAAGTCTTCTCCCATCAATCATCCGTCATCGTATTAATTTATTTATTCTAAAGCTTCATTTTGTTTTGCTATTATATATAGATGAATATTGAAACATTCTATATTGAATGTGATTAATATATATTTTTATTATTTTTTTATATATGGTGCGCCTCGAAAATAAAGCCCACACTTTTTTTGCATATTGCGCCTCAAGCTCCAGAGAGCTTTAGCGTCTCGCGCCTTTTAAAACATTGCCAGGGATCACAAGTTTCGAGGGTGGATGAACACCTGATAAATAGACATACAATTGAATAAAATCAAACTTGTTGTTTGCTGATGAAAAAAACTGCTAATGAACAGAGAAGGGATGTAAACTTTGAGGTAGAAGACCGAGTATATTTGAAAATTCAAAACTTATCGCCAAGGAACATTGGGTTGAAGACTTAAAGCTAAGTTAGTTCCACGGTATGTAGGGCCTTTCCCAATTGAGAGCAAGGTTGGAAGATGTCTGTCCATTTCCAGCCACTAGCAGTTTTGGGGATACGCCAAGCAATGAACAACCCAGCACAGTAGGAAGTGTTGATCCAATGGGCAGATATGGATGTCAGAGACGCTACGTGGGAAGAATTTGATCAGATTCGTTAGCAGTTCCTAGAATTTCACCTTGAGGACAAGGGGTTTGTTGGGCGGCGGGTAGTGATAGGCCCTCTATCACTTGGTGTATCGAAGACATCCGAGGAGTGTAATATGGGAGTAGTTTGGGTGGTTCTACTAGTTAGGTTTGGTGACCGTTAGGTTTGTTGTGTCTATACATAAAAACTGAATGGTTGGATCAAAGAGGGTATGGTAAATGAATAAAAAGTGAAGGGCCGAGAGTTACCTGGGTGTGAAATTGTTTAATTGTTGTTGCATTGGTTCTTATCTGACTAGGAGAATGACTTCCTCCCATCCCCTACTTTATCTTCACCCCCCTGATTCTCCCCTTTTTGAGATGGCCATGGTTCTCCATGCCTCAGAATTTGTCCCTTATCTTGGAGCTTTCTTCATTTTGGCCTGTGATGATCCTACACCCCTTGTTTTGCCTTTTCGAATTTAGAACCAAGTTGCTGACCCTAGACTCTTGCTTATTGAGAAGGCTTTTGCAGAGGCAACAAATGACCAAGCTAAGATGGACACTGATCAGTAATGGTCTTAACCAGAATTGGATTTTGATCACCCAACAACCCTCCTGCTTATCCTGATTTCTTGGCTAGCCAAGATGGGCCTCTGTATTAATGCCATTCCCCAGCCAAGGAGATCTGCAACATCTAAAAGAAGGCTAAAGGAACTTGCGAGCTGATGTCCATTACACCAGCAAGGCTTCCTCTTCTGGCAGGCTTGGATCTAGATCTCATCAAGGCCCTGAATAAAATCCCTACGTGTGGTTTTAGATCAGAACATTCTTATGTTATTTTTTAAATCCTTTTTGTTTAGGCTCTTTGTTTTGTTTGGTCCTTGGTTTTTTTGTTTTGGTTTGTTCGTTGTTTATGCTGGTGTCCTTGTTCTGGCTCGATGATTGGCCCCTCTCCCCCCTCATCTTTCTTTTGATCCCTCCCTCTTTCTTTCCTGGTTTTCGTTAGGTTGTAACCTTCATTTTTCAATGAAGTGTTTTGTTTCCTATCAAAAATAATTTACTCCATCTTTAATTACAATTAAATAATCTACTCAATGTGACACTAACTAAGAGTAGTTGTTTGTGTCGCTTGTTATTTTACTTTGAAGAAGATTAATTTGTGATTCTGATAAGAACTCAAATCAATTTTATTTATGTATCAAAGCCTAAGGACATTATAGAGGCCTTAGTCTCTCCCTAATTCTCAAAGAGAAATCCTAGAAGTTTGAAAAATGGCATAAACCCTAAAAAGGAGGAAAGAGAAAGCTTTTATAGCTCCCCCAATTACAATAAAAGAAATATTAAAATAAGCAATAAAGTAATTCAAAAAGGATATTCAAGTGGGTCCCACGAATAGGCTCTTTTCCTCAAATTCAACAAAAGCCCAAAGTTAAGCATTTCTCTTGTCTTTACTTCTTCGAGAATAAACTTTCAATCCCGGGGATGTATCAGATTCATCCACGAGAGAAATAAATTGAGGAAAGAGGATGGGAGCTGCTTGGACATTTGGAGAGAGATTTTTTCTGTTATGGTTTATTTTAATATTCGCGATTGTTTAGTGAGTAAAGGAGAGTTTTCTCCCCGAATCAATCACAAAGAACTTTATCAACTAATCAAAGCTAAGAATATAGGGGAAGGGGGATTTAGTATTTATAGAGTTTTAAGAACAAACAGTTGAAGCTTCCCCATTGGAAAATTGAGGTTTCTCAACCTTTCTAAGAAATGTGGATTTCCCTTCTCATTATCAATATCAATTGGTTATGAGTATTCTGTTTCATATAAATGAAATTGAGATTCAATCCAAAATTGAAGGACCAAAATAGGCGTCATCTTAATGGCCATGTTGGGATTCCACGCTGGAAAAGTGTGGAGACTTGACCACCTTCATAGGAAAGGTGGGTTTCTTCACTCATTATGATTTAGTTTTGAGATGGAATGCCATTGTTATCTAATACTAACTAATCATGGTAGTAATACCAAAAATACTCTCAACCTCTTTGCATCATCAGACCAACATATATGCACCTCGACTATTCTCACAAGAGAACTGCTTGGTCATCAAAAATTAATTTTTAGATAGGTCGCTGTTATGGATGGATTGAACTCCTAGTTTCTTGATTCTTCAAGGCCCCGATCACTAGAATTGTTTTCGATATTTTATTTTCCTTTTCTTTCCCTTAAGCAATCAAGTTTAAGCATAGGCCTTTGTATGAAAGCTTGTTTTTTCAAGAATGGTAGCTGAATGAATTTTGTATTGAAATCAATATTCATAAATGTGTGAAAAACATTTTTATTGTCAAATAAAATAAAATAAGAAATAATAATTTTATGATCAACGTGTGGGGTGGGAAGATTTGAACCTCTAACCTTGTTGAGGTCGAGGCATATATCCTGAACCAATTAACAATGCTAGTTGGTAGAAAATCAACTTTGTTTTCAATCTTAGGGTTTTGACTAGGCACGCCCACATCCATGAATCGGTCTTTTCGACTCCTTGGTCTCTTGGGCTAGTATTAACCCAAGGGTTTCATCTTATTCTGTTTCTCTTGCACTTCTTCAGGTCTTGTATTCAGCCTCCCCTTTTCTTACCATATTATCTTGTTTCAATATGTTTATTGTACTTCTTACTTATCAATGAATAGTTTGATTTCCTATAAAAAACAAAAAGAAATCTGAAAAAATGTTATGTTTTCATAGAATTTTATTCTAAATAACAGTCTTATTTAAAAACAGTTTCCAAATTTTTTTTATCTATTTTGTTATTAATGTTATTTTAAAACTGATGCACATATCTGTTGCATTCTTAGGGTGTAGGAAACAACGACCAGAAAGTTCTTGTTCTTGCTGCAACAAATACTCCTTATGCTTTGGATCAGGTGAAATCAATTTCATTATCATTATCAAGAATAATAGAAATGTAATGCATATATGACTTATTCATAGTGTTTACAGGCCATTCGTCGACGATTTGACAAGCGGATATACATCCCACTTCCCGATTTGAAAGCCAGGCAGCACATGTTCAAAGTCAGAGAATTACATTTTATTTTTTCATTTATAAAGAAAGTTTTATTTGTTTATTTATTTTTGTCTAGAATTAAGTTTGTTAACATTCCTAGATGAGTTTTATATAGGTGCATCTGGGGGATACACCCCATAATTTGACAGAAACAGATTTTGAAATCTTAGCATGCAAGACAGAAGGTTTCTCGGGTTCCGATGTTTCAGTTTGTGTAAGTTAAAGTCTATAAATAATAGTTTGAGGAACTGATATTTTTATGTGTTTCTTAGAAGTCAATAAGAGATTAGTTGAAGTTTACTGACATGCCCATTGAATTCACAGGTGAAGGATGTGCTCTTCGAACCTGTTCGTAAAACTCAAGATGCTATGTTCTTCTTTAAGACTTCTGATGATATGTGGGTACCTTGTGGACCAAAGCAACAAAATGCTGTGCAAATTACCATGCAAGAGTTGGCAAGCAAAGGACTCGCGTCGAAGGTACATGGCATATTAACGTCTGATATGAATGTTTGGACTGCTCTCTGTGGCTGCTGATTGCCAGTTAGCTACTTTCATTTCGTCAAGTGACAAGCTTGCGGATGGCTTTATCTTTTTTTAACATTTTATGCATCCTTCATAAAGAAAAGGATAAATTATAATTTTGGTTTGGTTTGAAAAAAAAAGGGTAGAATTTAGTCTTTGAAAAAAAAGTTAGAATTTAGTCCATATAGTTTTGAAATTAACAATGAATTCCTATGGCTTAGTTAAACTTAAAATATAGTTAGTGTCCTTCGTAATCGTTGGCAAAATATGTAAAAATTAGCTATTTATGTACGAATAATGACATTTTGAGTTAAGTGTATGGTTGGACAGAACATCATTTTTCACTAGTTCAACATGCTTAATTCACCAATAGTTACAATTTAGTTTCTAAAACTACATGTATTAAGTTCTAAAATTCTTCACAAAATTTTATCTTTTTTCCAAATCAAACCTATAATTTACCCAATAGGAAATCCTTATACACAGTTTATACTTTGTGTCGAAGAAGATTCATTTATTTTTATTAGGGGATGCTATATAATGTTTAGACCCAAGTGTCTGGTTGATTAATGGAAGTTTTGCGTTCCGTTTATTGCAATGGCTTACCTTACCTTTACTTGTTGGGTGCAGATTCTTCCTCCTCCAATTGCAAGAACAGATTTCGACAAGGTTCTAGCTCGACAGAGGCCTACGGTGAGTAAATCTGATCTGGAGATTCATGAAAAGTTCACAAAAGAATTTGGAGAGGAAGGTTGAAGAGTTTGTTATAATTACATCGACATTGGAATTGTACTTGTCATTTCTACTCCCAACAAATTTATATACTTTTCAATTGTCCATTGAAGGGAAAGCAATTATGACGGTTTGTATTGAGCAGAAAGAAAGTATTGGGATCTGATCTTGCTTGAATTTATCATAGATTTATGTATAGCTACAAAAAAATTGAAATAACGAATGAGGTTGGTTAATGATATATTATCTTCAGAACTTGGCACTTTTATTATCACACAATCTAGAACTGTAATCTTATTCAGAGAATTCATTGAAATTATGAATGCACTAGATAGGGAGTTTGATATCATGTTTTGTTTTCTTTCTTTTTAAATCTTGGGATTCATTGGGTGTAGTTTTGATTAATCTTTGAGTTCTAGTAAATTTGGATGACACCTCTGTGAAGAAGGCACGTTGAATATTAGCTGGAAATTGAGTGTATGAGCTTTAAATGGATGCAAGTACTGGAATTCGTTGTTTAAGTAGGACGTTTTTTTTTTAATGGAGAGGACGTTCAAGACAAGAAATGAAACAAAAAAAAGTAATGTTACATAATTAGTTTCTTTATTTCTATTGACTACAATGTACGTCTGATTTGTTGTTAGTACTACTATGTTTACATTATATATGAAATTTATACCGCTATTCCTACCATCTTGTTAAGGTTTGATCTATGCAACTCCCCGAGTTTTGGTATTCAATTCAACTGATGATTAGATTTGAAATTTGTAAACATCTTGGTAGGAATGATAGTAGACAACAACATATGAATAGTGAAATTCAAGCAACATAATAGAGGTAAACATAAAAACAAGTAACATCAAAAGTAAGCAATATCAAAGCAAGGAAACATAAGCATAGACAAATTTGGAGATAATCCACGACCACTAGTTGTAATGGTCATAATCAAGTTTGTGCCGTAGCGTTCCACCCACTCTAATCTTAACACTAAAAAGTATTTTGATTTCTGATTATTATCACGTATAATTTATTTTTGTACATCGGTGAATCTCACGAGTTCATTGACTCGCTACATGCATCCATATGCTGTTGTTGAAGTGCATTCACCTACCTCCGTTGTTTCCTCTCCATTTGCTCATAATGGGCAGTTTAGAATTAATACATAGATTAGAATTAGAATTAGGATTAGGATTAGGATTAGGATTAGGATTAGCATGTAAACTCTATATAAAGACATTACTTCTAATAATAAAAGTACGACAAATCTTTACGTCTCAATAACTTTACATGGTATCAGAGCGGGTTTGCGATTAGAGTTGAAAGAAATAAAAAAAGTTTTCCGGGATCTGCCTAGACCGCCACCACTGTCGTCTGCCGAAGTTTGTCGTCAGTGTTGCCAGGTTTTGATAGCCCAAGCACCGATCTACAGTACTTCAAAGTTTGGTGGTCATCCGACACATATCGAGTGCACACGTGAGGAAAGAAGTTCAAAAATGCAGTTTTCCTGAAACATTGCCACTCATAAAAAAACATAAGTTTTGTCAGTTTTCTGACATTCGTTTTCAATGAGATGATCTACATCGTGATAAAATTTTATGGCCGGAAGAGAAGTAACGAACCGCACATGCCCCTAGAAGTTCACGATGCAAGCAGATTTTGGAAGTTGCGTCTCAACAACTTGTGGCTGCACGTGGGAGCGCGTGGGCTGTCTTCTCGGGCTGATTTTTGTTGGATTTTGTGCCCAATCTAGTCCAATACAGGTTTGGGGTAGTTTTGTTTTGGTTTTAAAGCACCGGGTTGTCTTGATTTCAAGGGAGAATGGAAGATTCTAAATCAACAAATATTGTTACTCATTCGATGGAAATGACGAAGCGGTCTCAGATAGCGCAACTTTTTACATCCAATAATAATGCTTCCGCTACGGACAAGTTTTCTAAACTTCGAGTGTTGAATGAATCATCGCAGTCATCCTCTACAGATCCTCCTACTGCAACTTTAGCCAACTCAGGTAATAATCATTGTCTTAGTACACCGCCATTAAAATGGGTCATCGACTTTGGAGATACTGCTCATATGACAGGTAATATTAGTTTGTTTTCGTCTTCTTTATCATCTGCTTGGTTTCCTGCTATCACTTTAGGAGATGGGTCTTCATCTCATGTTCAAGGAACTGGTGCGATCACGCTTACTCTTACTCTTTCTTTGTCCGCCATTTAATGTTTGCCTAAGTTTTCTTTTAACCTAATTTCAATAAGTCAAATTTCTTGTGACCTCAATTGTTTCGTTTCCTTTTGTAAAGGTCCGACCAGGACTAGGGTCACATCTAGGTTTATACCTTAAATGCATGATTAAGAGACCCTTAAAAACTGAGACATGACGAGTAAATACCTCATTCATTAAACCAAACGGAAATAGTTCAAAAAATGCGCAAAGCGGGTACTCAGTCATAAAATCAAGTAGAATAGTAAAAATGGCATACAATCAGTACATGTTTCTATAAAGAAAATCTAGATAAACGAATGTGGAAGAAGAATACACTAA
This sequence comes from Cyclanthera cordifolia, assembly GCA_037832605.1. Classification (NCBI taxonomy): domain Eukaryota; kingdom Viridiplantae; phylum Streptophyta; class Magnoliopsida; order Cucurbitales; family Cucurbitaceae; genus Cyclanthera; species Cyclanthera cordifolia. The sequence goes on from JBBMEG010000004.1 coordinate 10,379,725, forward strand.
ACTAGATACAATAACTACACAAGCCCATGGTCTTCAAAGCTCTTGATCAACCATCCTGGTAGAGTCCGTCTGTACTTGTGGAGACCACAGGTAAAGGGATGAGTTCTTAAACTCAAAAAGGATCCCTAACCGGGATTAGCGCAAGTAAGATAATGAATGTATAAGAATCATAGAACAATGCATGAGATATGGTAACACTGGGTCACATTAGGGCTCTGTAGTTCCAGTGTATTTGGTGAATGGTAAAGGTGGCATCAGGGCTATCCTGATGAAATATGCCACTCACGGGCCCTACTAGATAATTTCATGCACCTATGGGGCTACCCTTGTAGAGAATGTCACTTCCGGGCCTTCGTTACAACACCTGCTTGTAATTTAATAGATACATGTATAAACTAGCACATAATCTCACAGTAGTATAATTAGATAAACAACAGGTGCGTCGTAGCACGTACCAATGCATAGCATATCATTCATCCAGTTCATCTCTTAACATTTACATATATAAATATACTAAACACATAATAGTAACATTTAACAATGCCACGCGGAACGTGGCAATCAAGCAACCAACGAAACAATTTCACCCGAATAACCCTACATATGCTTTTATTTAACCACATGACTCTAAGCTAAGGGTAAGATTCCCTTACCTTGGTTGAATCCGTTCATTTGTCCTTAGAAAGCTCGAACTGCGAATTCTGGAGGTTTTTCCAAGTTCAACTGGCCAAAACAGGGTTAACGAGTTAAAATTAGCGCCTAAAACTATCATAAATGGACTCGAAGCATCGAAAATACCAAAAAATCACTATCCGGAAATATTCCAGCCATCGGCGGTGGTGAGTGGCCGGAAAATGGTGGTAGACGGTGGCGAGTGAACAGAGGGTCGCCGGAGCATGAAGCTAATGCACAGGGGACGAGTGTAGCAGGTTCGGGGCACGTGGCACTCGTTGACTCGCTGGATTCAAGTTCGGGGACTGCGTCAGGTTTGGACTCAGGCTCAGATCTCCTCGGATGCGGGCGCGACTGCGATGGCGATAGGTGGCGCTCAGGGAGTGGCCAAATCGAGCTGGGGGCTCAGGCCGACAGTGTCAGACCTGGCGGCTGTCGGATCTGATGCTGCAGCAGCTGATCGCGAAGGAAACCACAACCACAACTTCTTTTTTGCCCTTCTGCGCACCAACCACTTTCTTTTTTTACTTGCTTGATTTTTTTTCTTTTTTTTAGGGTAGTGGTAGACTCCACTTCCTTATTTAATTTTTTTTTTCCTTATTTTATTTGTTATTAAATTCAAACTAAAATCTAATTTTAAACCTATTTCACTAGTTTTTTAGCAATTGAAATTATAAATTAAATATGGAAAAATATTCACAATTAATTACAATATTCAATTAAATGTAGGAAAATAGATTTAATAAAGATAATTAATTTGAACTTATCAATGCTCCATTTGAGTTAGTACATTCAGATGTTTGGAGTCGACACTGGTTTTAGGTATTTTGTTACTTTTGTGGATAATTATTCTCGTCTCACTTGAGTTTATTTAATTTAAAACCGTGCTAAGTTGTTTTCTATCTTTTGTACCTTTATGAGAATTTCGAACTCAATTCAATGTTTCTATCAAAATATTGCATACGAATAATGAGAAGGGGGATATTTTTCTAATGTTCTTGGTTCCTACTTACGTGATAAAGTTATTATTCATCAGTCTCCGTGTCCTGATACTTCATCCCAAAATGGGGTAGCAGAAAGAAAGAACATATATCTCCTCAAAACAGCAAGGGCCTTATCATTTCAAATGAATGTACCGATCGAAGTATTTTTTGGTTGATGTTGTTTGTACTCGTTTTTTGATTAATCACACGCCTTCTGGTGTTTAGGGGGTGATATTCCATTTAAAGTCTTGTTTCCTACTAAAGAAATGTTTCTAGTTTTGCCTAAAGTCTTGAGTGCACATGTTTAGTTAGTGATATTAGTTCTCATCATACAAAGTGCGATTCGAAGTCTTTAAAATGCATCTTCATAGGTTATTCTCGAGTTCAAAAAGAATATCTTTGTTATTGTACAGCTTCTAAAAAGTATTTTGTTCCGGCAGATGTCACATTCTTTAAAGATGTAGCGTTTAGTTCGTCGTCTAGCCCGTCTTCTCTTGAATGTGACTTGTTTTTATATGATGTGGTTTGATCACCATCGAGTCTTGTCCTGTCTCCTTCAGAATCAGTTCCTTTCAGTCCTTCAATTACCCAAGTCTATTCTAGGAGTCCACAACAACAGCCTACAGAAACATGCCCTCCACCAGCAATGTCTTCGTTTGATGATTTATAGGTGAGTGATGATCTTGATTTACCTATTGTCCTTCGTAAAGGTAAGCGTTCTTGTACCTATCCTATTTCGTCATATGTGTCTTACCATCAGTTGTTCTCACCAAACTATTATTTTATTTTATTTATTGATTCTATTATGGTTCCTAAAAATATGATTGAGGTGTTATCCCATTCTGGGTGGTGTCAGACGATGGTTAAATAGGTGAATGCACTGATGATAATGACACTTGGGAGTTAGCAGATTGACCATTAGACAAACAAATGATTGGGTGTAAGTGAGTGTTTGTTGTCAAGGTAAACTTAGATGGATCAGTGGCACGACTGAAAGCAAGCTTAGTTGCTAAGGGATATACTAAGACTTATGGTGTTGATTATCGTGATACTTTTTCTCTAGTTGTTAAGATAACGTCTATTCGCTTGTTTATTTCTATGACAGCTTCGAATTCTTGGCCATTATATTAGCTTGATATCAAAAATGTGTTTCTACATGGTGACCTTGGGGAGGAGGTTTATATGGAGCAACCACCACGTTTTGTTGCTCAGTGGGAGAATGCTAAAGGTATGTAGGCTTCGAAAATTGTTGTATGGTCTGAAACAATGTCCTCGGGCATGGTTTGGAAAGTTTAGTCAGGTCTTGAGTAAGTTTTTGGATTGAAAAAGAGTTCGTTTGATCATTTTGTGTTTTTTAGACGGACTGAACAGGGTATTTTGTTGCTAGTAGTGTATTTTGATGATATAGTAATCATTGGGGGATGATGTTCCAAGTATGGTCTCGTTGAAGTCTTTCCTTCACGAGCAGTTTTGTACTAAGGATCTCGAAGTTCTTAAATATTTCTTAGGCATTGAAGTTATGAGGAATAAGACATGGGTCTTCTTGTGTTAACGATAATATTTCCTTGGATTTGTTGACTAAAACAAAAAAGTTAGCTGTGAAACTGTGCAGTACACCAATGGTTCCGAATTAGCAACTGGTTAAAGAAGGAAAAGCTTTTTCAGATCCATAGAAGAATGGTTAGAAAATTAATACTTAATTGTTACAAAACCAGATATATCATATTTTGTTAGCATAATGAGTCTGTTTATGTTAGCATTTACAGCGGATCATTGGACAGCTTGGGAACAAATCGTGGACATATGAATATTGAGTGCTTTTCAGATCCTGACTGGGCAGGATCTAAGGAAGATAAGAGGTTAACTTTGGGATACAACACATTTATGGGGAACAATCTAGTGTCGTTGAAGAGTAAAAAGCAGAATATAGTATCTCCCTCTAGTGCTAAATCTGAATATAGAGCCATAGCTCAAGCAATATGGGAAGTTGTGTGGTCGATCCAACACTTAGACAAAATTGGAGTAAAGACTAATGTGCCTTTGAAGTTATGGTGTGATAATCAAATAGTTGTATAAATTGCCTCAAATCTAGTATTTCATGAAAAAAATCAAGCATATTGAAGTAGATTGTCATTTTGTTTGAGAGAAAATACAACAAGGATTGATCTTGACAGGATATGTAAAGACTGAAGAGCAATTAGATGATCTCCTCACCAAAGCATTAAATGGAGCGCAAATAAGCTACCTCTCTAACAAGTTGGGCATGATTGACATATTTGCTCCAGCTTGAGAGGAAGTGTTAGAGTTAGTATATGAATTAGGATTAAGATTAGAATTAGGATTAGTATTAGGATTAAAATTAGGATTAAGATGTAAACTCTATATAAAGACATTACTTCTAATAATAAAAGTACGACGACTCTTTAGGTCTTAATAACGTTTACACTAGCAACAAAAGTGCATCAACTAACATTTGCTCATCTTCAGGTGTCCAATGAAATCTTTGACATCTCTTACTTGATGAAGCCATCCTAACGATATGAATAAAGAGTTTACATATAATAGTAGAATAAAACAATTTTTTTCATCATACAGTCAAAATATGATTCCATACATCAATAACAAAACAACTAAGGAAAATCATTTAGAACAAACATCCAAAATAAGATATGCATACATGCATATATAACAGAAAAAAAAAAAAAAAAAACTATAAATCTAATCACGTTACATTTCTTCTCACATAGTCTTATTTTTTTTTTCTCTAACTCTTCCCGTAACGATGTCCATCGATAGGTGACTCGAAGGAAAGGTATGTTTTTCACAGTTTCGATCCTACTTTCTTCTTAAGATGTAAACTCAAAATCTCCGTATGTAAATTCATCATGGATATCAACTCTCATCTCTTTAATGTTATTGTGTAAATAAGTGCATGCCATTGCCAACATTGCTTTTATAACAACTGGATAGTGGTCTTAATACCTCTCCATTTAGAGAGTTATTTGGCTTCATTTCTATAAGATTTTATGTTCTTTATTGATTTATTAAAACTAAAAGTATAAGAATTGCACGAGTTTATATAAAAATTAGGCTAAATACACTACTTTGTCACTTTGAGCATGCAAAATATGAAATATGTTGAAATTACACTTTTATGGTAAAATATTGGATGTTTTCCGCATTTTAATGCTAAAAACTAGGGGTGAAAGAAAAAACAAAAAATTGACAATACGAAACGAACCGAACCAATCCAGTAGAATAATATTGGATCATTCAGTTTGATATTTTAAAAAACTGAAATATAGCGGTATGATTTCGATTCTTGATGGACGAACAAATAAAAAATCGAACCAAATCAAATATATAAATAATAAGAAAATAATTATATGATTGTATTTAAATTTGATGGAAAAACAAATTCAAATGTGAAATATGAAGTAAAAATGCGGTAAATATTGTGATACTTATGGAAAATATTATTTTTTTATCAGTAAAATAAGTCTTTAGAATCAAAATAAACATCAAATTTAAAATGAGACAAAAAAATTTGAAAAATAAACCAAAATTCTTTATTGAAGTAAAAACTGAAAACCAAATCAAATCAATGGTTTTGTCCTTTATTGGACATTCATTTGGACCTAATTATTGAAAAACCGAACATATTGGTTTGATTATCGATTTGGCACAAAACTGACAAAAACATAACCGATCCCTACTAAGAACTCATCAAAGCTATTAGCATTCATACTAGTACAAGAGTACATATGCTGAGTGCATTGCTCAAGTCTGGATAAACCTAATGCTGGTCGCATTCCTCATTCTAGTATAGAGTAACAGATGCTAACAAAGGTAGTACATTTTCATTGTTGGTTGCATTCTACCCGCATCAAAAGAAATATCTAGAAAACACAAAAATATTTCATGTGTTTGTTCAAAGATGGATGAATGAGCTAGATCTATTATTGCTTGCCCAAACAATGACCCTTTGTCAACAAGTCAACACATTCCAAAAATAGATGCTAAAACCGTGGAAGTGATGCAGTAGGGAGAAAATAAAGGGTCTCCTTGTTCTTTAAAAGGGACTTTCAACCAACTGAGCAAATGTTGAATTTTCTACATTGAGAGTCAATGTTTGTTTGAGTCCTTTAAGAATTGAAGAGAGAGAGTTATTCCAGAGCTAAAAACATTGTGAATGCGGAGGGCATTGAGGTCAACTGTTCTGACAAGAAGTTGAGTTGCAAGGTAGCCGCTATAAAGTTCTCAACATTGCTTTTGAGTGACATAGAAGCAAGAGATTTCTTCTTATTTTCCTTTCTGACTTTAAATTCTATCCAACCTTAATTTATTGCTTTGTATTTAGTTTATTATTTTATGAACCTTTATTTTTAATGCAAGTTATATCTCATTTATCTCTATTATTTATTCTTACTGTTCTTTATTTTATGGTTTAGTACTATGTTGTAGTTTTGTGTAAAGAGATGTTGTTTTGTTTTAGACATAAAAGCCAATGTCCTTCGCATTATTGATGCTACACACATTGTTTCTGTTAAGTAGTTGCATTTTAAGTTAGTAATGAAAAAAAAAAAAGTTGATTAGCTAGGGCAAGGGAAGATGTAATCATTTACAAAGTAAGCAGTTAATTAAGAAGGATTGACCGGTCATCCAATTTTTTTTTTTCTTTTCACTTTGTTTCTGAAGAAATGGGTGATTAGAGATCTCTTACTATTGTCATTAGGTTACTATAGAGATAGGCTTAGGGAGAACTCTCATATCCATCCCGCTAGTAAATGCGAACCACATCCTTAATATAGGTAGGATTAAGAGCAGATGTACTTTGGGCGAAGACATTGATGTGAAACATAAGTTATTCTTCTTACCAAAAAACTATCATAATTAATGTTCTTTGTATTTTTGTTATTGATTTAATTCTATTACTTAATATATTTTTATTTTTTATACATTTTTTAATATAGTTAGTAGTTCTTAACGTTGTTTGGTCGTAGACGATACTTGTTGCATTAAGCATGTATTATGCATTTACATTATAAACATATTCAACCCATCTTTTATATGAGTGTTTGATGATTCCTTATCCAAAATATGAAACCATTAAAATAATCAGTTCCTATGGAAAGGAATTAAAAATTTATTACATGATTACAATTGACATTGTACACTTGCCTTTTCATACCCATGAGTGTTGTTTAGGACATAACCAATGTGAACCGCATTATAATGATCTATATTCAATTACATCGCTCTGCATGCGTATCAGGTCTCTAGTCTTTAAAATTTCCCATCTGTTTTTTAAAGAACTGATGGTGACGCAGAAGCAATGCTAATATTTAAATCTATTTAAGATGAGGTTCACATAGAATATGTCCTAAACATCACTATGGCACCTTGAAAACTGAAGTGTACCTATCAATTGTATCAAGTAATAAATATTTAAGTCATTTTCTCAAGGATCAATTCTTTAGTAACATCATATTCTTGATTGGGTAGTTTAAACAAGCACAAAAGTTAGTGTGAAATAAATTAGAATGCGGTACGGAATAGATGCTAATGCATCACTAGTGCCAGCTGAGCTATGTATCATAGTCGCACTTCAGAGGTAGCAGAATGGCTACTGTGCGGTAGTTGCTCTAACCAGGCGAGCAAGTGAGCCGAACCAAAATGGCAAAGCGGGTGGCACAACAGGTGCAACCTCTTTCACGGGCGTCGTGGAAAGATTTTCGAAAATGAGAGAAAGAGAGTTTTAGAAATGCTTTTGTCTTTGAAAGTTATATGACAAGATACAATTAGGGACATATCAACGATTTCATTTATCATATAATAACTTGGTAGGAAGGAAGCTTCAAGAAGTCATATCCCCTATAGTACATTTTGGCACATAATTGATGTGACACCCTTGCATATGAAAATAGCGAGGAGTCAAAACTTACAATAAAATAAAGGAAACTATCCTTACATGCAATAATGACAAAATAACATAAAAGCATGATGAAACGGGGTTGAACGGGCATGTGGCCATGTGTAGCACGCGCTGGACAAGCATGACCGTCACACTATGCTCGCTTGGACAGCAACGCTCACTATATTGAAACATGCATAGTAAATAAAATGGGTGCTAAGTAATATGTAGTATATTAATAATAAAAATACAAAGATAGTTAATTAAGGCAATTGGCATGGTCGAAAGCTAGGTTTATGTTGCACATCAATGCCTTCTCTCGAAGTGCATTATCTCTTAATGCTACTCGCATTAAGGATGTGGTACACATTCATTAGTGGGCTAGCTATGGGAGACTTTCACTAAACCTACTAAATAAGCCTAGCATTGACCTAAAAACAATCAGTAAGGATCATTCAATTCACTTCTCTTTTAGTCAAAGCGAAGCGAAACACGAACAAAAAGTTGATGGCCAGTCGACCTTTGTTAGTTAACTTACTTACTTTCTAAACTATAACCTCTTTCTTTCCTTAACTAGTTACTTGGATACCTCAGTATTAAATGAAACATGCAAATACTTAACCAGAAGAATGCTGCTAACATTGAGAATGTGAAGAACATTAACCCAAACAATACAACCAGACATTTCATAGTGAATGCATGTAACAGTCTATATAACACTAAGCAATTAGGATACGAGAGACATCGACAAAAATAGTACGACCAGACCTCAGTATAGTGAAAGCATACTGCTAAACATAAAGTAAAGAGCATAAAAATAAATAACATAAATAAAAAGAACATAAAGTGCATTAAAATGTAAGGTTCAAAACAATAAAATAAGTTACAATAAATGTTGGTCGGAAAATTTAAGTCAGAAAATGAATAAAAGAAGTAATCCATTGCTTATGTGTCACTCAAAAACAATGTTGAAGACTACAACTACCTTGCTTTTTGACTACTTCAAGTCAGTGTGAAAGTCAATTATTTTAATTGAATTCTAGAAAATTAAAGAGAGAGGGTTGTTCCCACAATTGAGTGCATTGTATCCGATTAACCTTGACCCGTGTTAAAAAAAAATTTTGTTTTAATAAAAACAGTTGACTTTATCAATGCTCTCAACATCTAAACTTCTACACTTCTGAGCCTATATGGGAATGCGGTTGGCATCGACAATATTTTGGTAACACTAATGTCTTTAGCTTCCCTTTCATGTGCTAATCATGAATGCTCACATCATTGATGAGTTTTAAGCAATAAAATGCGAGTTATACTCAATAACATGTCTTAAAAGTGCATTTTTCACATATTTCATATTTAATGTGGCTAAATTGACAAAGTAATGTATTTATCCCATTTCTCAAATGAAATCACGCAATTCATATGATATTAAATTCTAAAGCACATGAAATCTTAGTAAAAGTAAGCTAAATAGCTCTCGAAATGGAGATTTATCACACCTTTAAACTTGAATATTGCTCTCATGAGCAATGTTTTCTTATACCTGTAGAAATTAATCGTTAGTATTCATTAAATCTGCTACTATAATGTTGTATACAATAGTCTCACAATCAGAGTCTATAATCAAGAATCTCGTCATAAACTAAATATTTATAGCCTTGCCTTTTAACCTTTGGTGATTGGGAACGTCATGACTACCCTTTATCCCTTCTACTTTCTTATTCTAAATAAGAATAATATTTTCAAGTGCTCCTACTAGTTTAATACCTTTAGCTTATATCCATCATTTCTTAAAACTTAAAATTCCATAAGTTTGGCCAACTAATTGCTTTAGGACTTTTATTCTCACACACACTTTTGGTATCTCAAATACCCTTTAAGAGTTTCTATGCTTTTATTCACATCCCTTCTAGGATATCATTCATACTTTGCCTACTCTCTTTTTGTTTTTCTTAGAACGATACACTTAATCAGAGCAGTGCACCGCACCTAAGCGAAAGAAACAACTCTTTAAGTCTTTTATAGTTTTTAGGCTGGCATACTTGAGCAAAGTAGCACACCTAAGAAATTGGAACAATCTTAGAGTTGAAACATTAGTTAAGTAGAGGAATACTTTGAGAAATCATGAATACTAGTCTTGATCTTTTTTTTTTTTTTTGCAACGCCTTCCGTATTGCTTGTCTCAAAGTAAATTTTTTTTGTCAATTAAGGAACTAAGGTTTCCTTCACCTCCAAAATTAAAGTTTTCATGATCCTCAATGAAGGTGGATTTCACCCATAAACTTAGAGTTTTCTAAGTTTGAAAAAAAAGATGTTTAAGCATTCAGGTTCAATGTTGGGTGCATCCTCTGTCCATTACTCTTAGCAAGGTTTAAGGTAGTTGAAGATTAGGGGTATTCTAGAAATTTTCTAATACTAAAAGTCTAAGGTAGGCTAAATAGTTTGGTTTGCTCAGAAATTTTCAAGAATAGACTCAAGGTTGAGAGTAATGCGGCAAACATCAAGTAACAAGAAGGTTAATGCACACAACAATTAAATCTAACAATTATTAAAAAATTTTGAAAAATATGGAAATGGGATTAAACACTTCATAGATAAACAACAAATATTTTTTTCCTAAACTTAATATAAATAAAAAGGTTTATTACTAAGCAATGTGCGAGACATCTGTAAGGCAGTTAGCAATAATAAATAAACTCAGAAGTTAAGTAGGGACAATAAAAGTTTGAGTAAATAGAATTAATTATTCATACTTCCATTATTTACATAAATAAACAAAGAAGAAAAATTATAAGTAATGAAAAATCAAAAGTGGGACGACTTCATTGGAGAAGGTTGGGAACTTGATGTCTCCTGCATTCCCTCAATCACCTGCCTTAGTAATGCTTCCTGCCGCCAAGAATATTTTCAATATGGCCGAGCATGGCATAATAATGCTATTGCTGACTTTGCTACCCTACAACCACTCTTGCTCGTGATTCAACTATTTGGTTGGGTGGACTTGGTGCTAGAACAACATTGATGGATGTTGATCGCACTCCATAGTCAATGCATAGTAGAGTGATGAAGTGCGAGAAGAACAACTAGTCCGACTTCTTGTTTATGCAGCGCTTGGATTCCCCCTTGTTGATGCAGTCGACATCGATGCTAAGGCTCACATACAGAGTGTACAACAACAATGTCGCAACTTCTGTTCACATTAGTGTCATGTGTTGCCGGCATCACGCTTGTCTTGACAAATATTTACTAGTAATGCACCTCTACATTGAGGAAAGTCGTCTTCACAATTCAGGACCCCGATGTTATCTTCCATGCTGCCCTTAGCACACCCAATGCATCCAAGCAAATCCTTTAGCTGCGCCTCAATCGACTTTGTTGCAATTGTGTTGTCTCCACATTCGGGCTACCCTTGAACCTGAGTGCTTTACTTCAAGCAGTAGCGCTCCAATCTATTGCAACTATTCAAACTCGACTGTGGAGCTTTATCTCCTGTTGATGTTCGCATAGAATTCACGAATCCACTTTGTTTGAGCTTCTAACTCTTGGCGAATGAATGCGGCCCACTTGCAGGTTTAATGACGTTGCTCACATCTTCTGGCAACCCTGTCCTTGGGAAGTCGTGATCTTGTAGAAATATTTTTGTCTTAAGCAAGACGAATCTCTCTTATGCCTTAGCGGAGAACAATTTGATGGTCTGCGGTGCATCCTCCATTATGTCTCTTCACTTCTTCGATGCAGAGGACATTCCGTGAGATGTTGTTACCTTCTTTCTTTTTCTCTTCCTCTCCTCTTCTTTCATTGGCTCGGGGGTCTTCATCTTTTCCCTTCTAATTCGACTTCTGTTGAGAATTTTGGGGTAGGAGCATGAAATTAACGTGACGGAAGGGTGTAGGTAATTAGAAAATTTTAATAGAATAAATAATATAATTAATTATTTATTGATTAATCTACATGCAACTCCTCGGTGATTAATTATTGTTGGAGAAACGTAAAGTACTTACGGTGTATGATGCCTCTGAATAATTCTGGTGGGTCTTTATGTTGGAAAGGTCATGAACAAATCATCTTGGAACCTTCTTGATTGAATCCTCCAATCTTCTAGTCTTCCAGGCTATGTTTGCAACTCTGCATTGGGTGCCTAGTGGAAAGCTTCTTAGAGAAAAGTTGGAAAGAGTTTTGACTCAAGAGAAGAAAGATGATTCAATTCTTAGAGGGTTTCTCAATTTGAGAATAAGATTACTCTGAATTGAATGTGGTGAGAATGAAGATCGTCCAGACCTTCTATTTATAGCATATGAGTGAATATTTAAAATAGAAAAATAAATCTTTGAATATCTAATATTAAAATATATTGGAAAAAATAAAAGATTCCTCCTTCCTAATTTAAAATAGGGAATTCGAATTTCATCATCCCTTCAGCGGGATCAATTTTTCCTTCCCTAATTTATGGGAAAAGAATTTCAAATTTGGCCAATATATTCATATATTGTATTATTTACTTTCAATTGATATTTATCCAATGAATGCCAATTACATAATATATCCAATATATTATTAAATAAATAAATCCCTACAATTAATATATCAAATATATTAATTCGCTACTTTAATAATTATCCAATAATTATTAATTCAATTAATATGTCCAACATATTAATTAATATTCTTCATTTAATAATTATCCAAGAACTATTAAATCAATTAATATGTCCAACGTATTAATTTATAATTCTCAAACTTAATAATAATTATCCAATAATTATTAACTCAATAGGTCCAACATATTTTCAACTGAGAACTCAATAATTATCCAATATTTATTTATAATTAATTTATTCAATAAAGTAATATTTAATCAATAATATTTATCCAATATATATTAAATTAATATATCTAATATAACAATTAATTAAGTTTAACTATTAAACTTAACACTCCTATTAATTTTGTCCAACATAATTAATTCTTGAATTCATTCTCCAAAATAGTGTATCTATAGATTGAAAGCTATAGATTGAGCTAGCTTAGGGACTAGTGAACCTATAGATTAAAAGCTACAACGACTTGCGATCTAATCCCTCATTGTTAACATCAGGCTTATTCCACTAAAGGCATGTGTTGAACTCTTTCTTCCTATAGGACAAGTTAGTGTCTACGGATATAATCGGTTATCTGTAATATGATCCTTCATGAGCTTGTTCGTAATTCATAGCTGGGTCAAATGTTCGTTCTACCCCTGTGATTACATCTTTATCTTTAAGCGCCAATGATTTCTCTAATGAACAAGTTATTTATAGTCCCACTATAACTGTAACAGCCCGACTTTTAAATCCCTGGTTGTAAGGTCAGTTTCGTAATTATTGGATTTACCGGGACTCCGGAAATCTTTATTTTATTTATCATTATTATTATTGATTTTCTTTTTAAATTATTGATTTATTTAAATTAATTATTTTTGGGAATAAAAAAAAGGTTATTTAAGCGGGTTCCCGGAAGCTTCGAATCAAAAATCCAAAGAAAGAGAGGTTGTTTTGGCCAAATTCAGCCCT